>CM076575.1:1611929196-1612227974 GCA_034641835.2 Pinus albicaulis | reverse complement strand
AGTCCTAGAAAGGAGGAACTCAGAGAACGTCATTTCGACTGGATCCGATGTCATGAGGGTTTAACAAGTCTAACAAAGGGAGAAATCCGCGTCTTTTCATGTTTAGAGAGTTTGAAAAGACAGCAGAAAAGTAAACTCCATAGGTCGCTTTTCGTACATAGTTCCTCAGATCCGAAAAGGTAGAAAACAATATCCGAGAAAACCTCCTAGTCGCAATAGGCTAGGGTATTTCTTTTTCGTAATCAATCTATCCCAGCCAGAAAAAGGGGTAAACGTATACTGGGTAGATGTCGATTCGTGTCCATTTTAACGAGATCGAAACGACAAGGGCCTCGGCAATATTTTCATGTTTAGAGAGTCAGAAAAGAGCTGAAAGATGACTCCGAAGTGACTTTTTCGTGTATGTACCGAGTCCGAGAAAGTATAAAATACAACTCGTTTCCATCGTTAAAGTCCCAAAAACCTGCTGCTGCACATACCAAGCAAGCGCAAAACCCATTTTCGACATAACATATTAAAATATTTGATAAAAATAACTTTTTAAAACTCATTTTATGTCAAAAATTTATAAATATTCCAAAATGGTAAAAATAAAATTACATTTACTATTCACCTTGGTAAAAAGCTGCAGTGGTCCATTTGGAGTGGAAACTTCTGACGGCGATTGCGACAGATCCGGTTGACCATTCAGATTCTCGTCTGCTACAGGTAAGAGGCGCTTCCCTGCTCTTCATTTCCATCCATTTTTTAATAGTTTTCTCTTTTGTATCAGTCCTCTGTGGCCACTCTTTGAAATTTTAGGGCCGCGCTCATTGGCGCGGGTATCGGGCACGGACCCGCGCCAATGGGCTCTTTTATACAAAGGGCTCGCGCCACGTGGCGCGACTGTTCACAAAACAGCCGCGCCAGTGGCTGAACCTAAAATTCCACCTAAAAATTCGAGATTTTAACCAATTTGAATGAAATTTGAATCCTACCAGATATCTAATCAAGGGTTTATGACCATGTGGATGCAGGAAATCAAGCAAAATGGTGATTGAATGGAAAGAACGAGAGCATGGAGAAGAGGATGAACAGGCCATAGAAAGTGAGGCTTGCATGAATACCCTCAGAAATTGTGGGCCAAAGAAGTTCTTCCTTACAACCTGTCTACGAGCTTAGCCCGAGCTCCTCCAGTATTTGATCAGTATTTGGGATGAACATGAACAAGTGTTCAAGTTGCGAGATCAGGTATTGGAGCTGGAGGTTTCTGATGTGTATTTCATCACCAGATTGTCTCACAGAGGTCCGATCCCTATCTTGACTGGGAGTAGACCATCTAGCGAGAAGATGGAAGAAGTGATGGCATGAGTGTGCCAAGGAGCACAAATGGGATCAGGGAGCAAAAAGGTGGATATCCACACTATCCCTGATCTGGCATTAAGAGTTGTCCTACATACCATCACGCGGGTTGTAGGATCGCAGGCACCGCACGAGGTCACAAAGGCCCAACTCCTGCTTGCCTCAGAATGCATGAGTCCCTTACTATTCGACTGGGCAACAACAGTAACAATAAACATGAAAAGGCAGCTCACAAAATGCAAACAAGCTAAACTGAAACAGTTTGGCTATGGTTCCATCTGGGGTTATGGTTCCATTCTGGTATCGTTCATTCTAGAACGTTTACCAATCTTCTAGGGCCAAGGGCCATGTGTGAATCCGATACCACGCTGAGCCAAGGCCAGCTCAGCCCAAACCGCCTCGTACCCGGTAGGCCCTTGAGATGTCTGGAGGCGGGGTCTTCAGGTAGTTACGGTGCCGGTTGATCGTTGGGAGGGTAGCCATATCAGGCAGCTTCTGAGGACGGATCTCCCACTGCCAGAAGGAGACGACTGGGACGAGGAGTTGGGTAAGACATCATGTTTTTTGATTTTTATGTTTTATGTTTTTTTTGTTAATACACATTCTTCCTAACACATTTTATATATGTATGCAGATGTGGGCCTCGAGAGACCAGCCGGGATGTCTCCAATATCGCAGAGGACTCATCTCGCCCCTGATCCTTAGGGAGAGGGCACAGGAGGGGAGGAGTTGATCCAGAATCTTAAGGGCATTGCCCGAGGGATCCTGGACTATGCTCGGCTGGCGGATGTATCGATGGCGTACCAGCGTCATACGGTGGGAGTTCCAAGTCGGATCCACCAAATCCTGAGATGCTTAGTGCGTGCAGTCACTTGTTATCATGAGCACCATGCGGATTAGACTCCTAGGGCTTTTATCATGCATATTTTTTTAGAGACATGCCGTCTCTGGATGTATTAAGACGAACATGTATATTTTTTTATTTACTGTGATGCACACTATGCAAACATTCGATATCTATATATATACATATCTATTTCTGGATGGATTTTCCTTTTACATATGATGATGTTTTTATATGTCATGCGGATATCTAATACAGATGTAATCTAATGTATCAGTTACATAACAAACGACCCAATGCGAAATGTCTTCACACAATGTATCTAATCACACATTTCATTTTTACGCAAGTTTAAAAGCACACATGAACACACACATAAGCAAACTATGCTTGAAATGAGGAAGACGAGCATGCCCCCCAGCATGGTGTCTCAATTCGAGGTGCATGCCCCCCAAGCTTCAGTCCATTGAAAATGGAGTGAAGGTTCAAAAAAAAAAAAAAGGAATTGAACATGCTCGTGTTTCATTATTTTAACGAGGTTGACACACTTAAAAGAACTATCCTCAAACAACTTGTTTCATTGTTTTTAGGAGCTCGACACAAGTGAAGGAACGATGCTCCGAGAACCTGGTTTCATTTTTTAAAGATCTTGACACAGGAAACCATGCTCTAACCGACTTACATCAAAATGAACAAGAAGGCGGTGCTTCCAAGAGTTCCACTCCCCGTGGAAGGAAAACATCCTGGAAGTCAGGACCTAATGCCCCCAGTACACTATGCACGACGGTGTTATCACTGAGTGCGGGTACAGGGTAGGTAGACACATAGTTGACCTACGGTGGAGCAGATACAACGGGTGGATAAAAGCCCGGAGGGGGTGATGGTGGACCAGTTGCCACATTAGGACCAAAGAACGAAAGCTAGTCAATGGTCACGATCCGTCCTTCATGCGGAAAACAGGCCACACGAAAAAGGGAGGAGACAAGCGCTCCCATGGCATAGGTGTAATCACGCCCCAGGAGCAGATTGAAATCCAAGGGGCTTGGAACGACAATCATGTCCATATGGACGGTTTTACCTCCCAAAGTAACTGGTAACCTTGGAAGGATCCCCAACGGTTGACTCGTCCTTCTGTTAAAAGTCAACATATTCTGCGTAACAGGTGCAAGCAGCGGCGAACCAAAAGCTTGTCAGGTAGTTGAGGATAGAATAGTAACAGAGGCACCTTCGTCTATAATGGTGCTGGGTACGACCAGACCAAGAGCCTGTACTGTGATCTCGAAAGGCACGTAAGACGGAAGGTAGAATCCTGCAAATCGACTCCAATCAAAGGAGGCGACCAGACTACTCGGAGGGGATACCATCGAACCGAGAAGGTCTTCCCCTGGTGTTACGGAAGAAGGAGCATCCTCCATAACCTCCATCTCGAAGGCGGGAGAGATATCCTCCGGAGCCTCCATCATCGGAGGCGGAGGAGCAGCTTCTTGAAGTACAGGGACAGGAGAATCTTTCTCCAAGTCTGAAGAATCTGAAGAAATCAGAATGACATGGGGGGTGTGAGATCCACTCTCGACAGAAAATACCTGGCGTACCACGGACGGGGCCAGTTCAACCGATCCTATGAGCAATGGTGGGTCAGGGACGGATTCGTGAATTTGAATTTCTGGGGGAGTGGAATCGACCAAAGATGACTCTTGACCAAACGTAGGATCAGCTGACGGAGGACTCAAAGAAATCTGATTATAACCAGGTGGAAGGTGTGGTGTAGAACCGGTTGGGTTGTCCAAAACTCGCTTGGCTTCATCCATATAAGGACAAAGGTGAATGGCATGGTGCCCTTCACACAACTTACAGGGATTGGTGATCTTACCCTGCTTCTTAGGAGCCTTATCAGTACCAGTTGAAGACGTACCCCCAACTTGGCTCCCGGAAGTCAAAGGTAACGGTGGATGGCCATCGGACCATGCTTCGAGCACCTTGGGGATGCCAGGGCAGTCTCGAAGAAGATGGTCTTCCGTGCACAACAGGCAAGGGAGCTTGACTTTCCATGGAGGGTTGGAAGGTTTATCGGGAGGAGATATTTCAGAAACAGTGGTTGTACTTTTAGCCTCTCGCTTATCAGACTTCTTCTTCTTTGTCTTCTTCTTCTTCTTCTTAGCCACCTGGTTACTTGAATCCAGACTTTCACCAGGCGAAGTAGAAGAGGAGGACGCAGAAACAAGCGAAGAAGGGGAGAGGTCCACCTTGGAATCAACATGATGTTGTTCAGGTGGAGAAACTGATTGAACAGTAGTGGAGACATTCGGGACAACAGAGGTTGAGAACAACCAAACAGGCAACCCAACAGTTAACCCAGGAAGGGACAACGTCACCATGTAAGGAGCACCAACATTTCCAAAAGGAGGAAAATGACCAGGATTCCCTTCTGAGGGGATTCCTTGGTTGGTAAACTCTGAAAAAGTTGCCATCAAAACTCAAAACCACACACGGGCTGAAAAAGAGTCAAGACACACGATCAAACGGTCAACAAGCAATATCTAACAGGGCGTATAATCGTGGGTGATTAATTTTTACCACATTGAAAAATAAGAAACTTCACCGTTTCATATTTTAAGAGTTGAGAAACGATAAAAGATGACTCTATCTCTTTCAGATTTGACACAAGCGTGAAAGGACAAGCGCTTGACGGTCTTTTCAAATTTAGGGAGTCAGAGAAGACCAAATGACTACTCAGGAATACTAGGCACAAAGGGTGTACCAAATAACCATGAACTGCAATATACACCTTGGTTTTAATAATGAAAAAGAAATCAACCAAGGACTTTTCGTACGTGCAGGCAATCTCCCCGAATGCTGTGTTCGGTGTATCATGGGTATAGGGCGGAAAACTCGGCTTCCTGTGGATAAAGGATTGAAAACCTAGAGGGGTCTCCCTTTATATACGCGACGGTACGGGGAGCACAAATCCGTACTAGCGCTGTCTAAAGCCAAAAGGCGAACGACAACTGCTAGGTTTAAAGACGTCGGAACACGTCTCTAGCCTAGACCTCTAAATATGTTTCATTAGATTTCAATGCTGCCTTAGGTTAATTGAATAGATTTTAAAGTTGATCTTCAATTAAGTTCCAGTTTTCAGGCCCTAACGAATGTGTTGTTTCAAAAACTCCTAAATGCAAAGCTACATGCCACAGTACACCATTTTGTTCGATAAAAAATAGCTACAGAAGAGTTGAGAGTTTTTACACAAACAAAATGATCGGAAGACAAACAATGAGATCTCTAATGCAACTAATGAAATTGAAAACTTTTCATTCCAATCACTAATTACTAGTAAAATCGAAAAATTTCAATTTGCACCAATTAACCAAAAGCAAAAGAGATTTTTTTTTTGTAATTTTCAATGTTTGATAGCTAGATACACTAAACAAACTGAAAATAAATGGAACAACTTGAGAAACGATATCGAGAGAGCAAAACGAACAAATTTCACTCAATGACACAAGCAATCAGATCTCAAATCGACCAAAGTCTCTCAAAACCAAGAAAAAGACTCAAAGGCTCCAATGGACCGTGTGATCTAGGCCCAAAGCAAGACCAAACGAAATTTGAATGAAGAAACAAGCAATCACCCAAAAATCGCAACAAAACAGTGAACAACTACTAAAAGAATGCAGAGGAGCAATCAGAGAGCTGACTGGATAAACGAAACACCAAAACTCCCAAGGGGGGCTCGATACACAAAGCCACTAGATGCCCTAGGGCTTAAAACGTGAAATCGATAGATAAAATCAAACAACCAAGGGACGAGGGCAAATTCCCAGTCAAACAAGACCCCAACACACTCAGGTAGTCGAAAAATCAAGAAGAAAAGCACTGACCAGACTCAGAGAGCTCAAAACTGAGCAAACTCAAAAACCCTACAGGAGTGGCGCGACTGTAAGGCTGAAACTGGCGCCAGAAAGCAATTGGCGCGGGCTATACAAAAGCAACATGCGCCAATTGGTGCGACTGTCGGGCTAAAAAGCGCGCCAGTCGAGTTTCTCAGCCAAAAACAAGAAAGAACTACTCCAGAAGCAGATCAATGTAAACTAAGCAAACCAAGAAGCAAAAAAAAGAACCCAACCCAGAAGGCTAACCAAGCAAGGAAAATCATAAAACAATCAAAACGAGACAATCTAAACGAGACAGTGAAATCTAGACGATCCCCAGCGGAGTCGCCAAATTGTTGAGGAGGTAAATCCCCTCTGCGGACAGAGGCGATCCCTACTAGCCCAGCAGGGGTCTAGCAACAATCATCAAATTTTACAGCGCAAGTTCCTAGTTACGAATAAAAGACCAAAGATGGAGGCCTACCTGGAATCCAATGCTATTATCTGTAGAAGAGAGCGTTCCCGTTCCTCAGCCTCGGCAGATCACGATCCTCCCACGATCTCCGCGGATGGACACCTGCACATGCAAGAAACAACACGAATACAAACATAAAATCCAGAATATGCAACTATATATCAGTCAGAAAGGATATAACTCGTTAACATAAGTGAAAACAAAGTGGAACCATAACCGTAATCATTCATTAAATAACAATCGAAAGAGAGCACAACCAATGTTCTGACGTCGTGGTCTCCTTCGGATGGGTCTCCAGTCGTTCACGTCTCGCAAAGCTCGCCAGGGAAAGGGAAAACCTCTCCAGAGTCTCTCGACGATAGTCTCCTTACTTGAGTCGGCCTTAAGGGAAGAAAGAGGGCTCTTACAGCACAAAGACTCTTGGGAATTTGGAGATTCAAAGCTTAGGCACTTCAAGACTAGCTTGCAATGGAATTGAGCAGGCTTTTATAGATGGGGAAGGAGGGAGTTGGGATCCCTATTATTGTGGGATTGGCCCTATCAACAAGGAAGGTTCCATGGGAGGTGGCAAACCACTTCCCTTCCATGGAACTCCCACAGCCAAACCTCCCAACTCAAGATAGGCAATGGTTTCTGAGTTTGTTGAAACACAACTTCCGCCATCTTTATTTTAAAAACACTCCTTAAATTGGCTGGCGCGACTACTGCTCTGGGACAGAGCGCCAGTTGGCGCGGCCTCTTTGTAGGATTTTCCTCATTGGCGTGAGTGATGAATTGTCTGCCCGCGCCAATGCAAAAGGAGATGTTTTCATGATTTTTTGAAAGGAGATGTCTTTAGGGCAATTGAAGCTCATGCTTAGAGGAATGCATTGATGATGATTTCAATGCATGACAATGTTCACAGGTCACAAAATGGGTCCTCCATTGTGCGGGACGGGGAATGGTAGGGACGGTGACAAATTACTGTGTAACAACCGTGTATCCCAACTTGGGATTTCTAGGCCCAATAAATGATACTCACCACTAAGCTTTACCATGTATCCTACCATTCATCACCCAAGGGATTCCTAGGCTCAATCGAGGTGTTTACATCCAGGATTTACCATGTATCCCACCATTCACCGACCAAGGGATTCCTAGGCCTTGTGAATAATCCCGAGACCACCCCACTTAGCTTCGAGCCCATTCAGAAATCCATCTCAACCAAATACAAGATAACCCACCACAGCATGGTTATACAGATATGGCAAGGCAAGGCTGAAGAACACTGTCACACCTGGAAAAACCCATGCCAAAATTAGCAAGGAAATCATACATGCAAATCGATACTTGCAAGTAATCTCATTGTAGCTACTTGATACTTCTATTCTTTGCTTGATCTTTTATTTTCCCTTTTCCTTCTTTTCCTTTCTTGATCCAATGCCAAAATGATCCAAAAAAACTCTAAGTGCCAAGGGTGTGTGAGAGAGAGAGAATAGAGAGAGATCTCCAAAACTGAATTGACAAAAGGCCACACTGAAAAAAGGTATCAACTGATCCTCAGAAGCCTTTTTATTAATGAGGCCTCTATTTTCTTCATATTCAATTATTTTCCTTCATTTTCCTCCTCACATGCAACCTGTGACCTTTCACCTTCCTTTTCTCCTAATTTCCATTATTTTCATAAATAAAATGCCAATTAATGCCACTTTTTATTTCCAAAGCCTTTGCCAATGAATTTTCCAATTTCCTTAGCCATAATAAACCAAATGAATACCCACACTAGGATGTCTTGCCCAAAATTCGGCTTGGAATAAGTGTCCCATAACCGTGGTTATTATTTTTCCTTTATTAAATTTTATTACATAGAATTTTCACCAGGGTTGTTACATGTTGCTACCATGTCTACTTCAGAGAGATCTTGCTTCTAGACAATCATTGGGGTTGTTGATGTATGAGTATTCTGCTATTGGATAGTACATTATGGAAAGGATGTATTTGTTGTTGTTTGTTCAGAGTTGGTTGGATATATGTTGTTGTTGCTATGGAGTTGATCAGAGTTTTTGTTGCTAGTTGGTCGTACTATGTTGTTGCTGATAATTGTTAGTGATTTGATTTGCTGCTACTATTGTGTCATGGATTATGTTGTTGTTGCTTCAGGGGAGAGAGCATGTGCTTCAGTTATTGTTGCTGCTGGTTATTGTCATGTTTCCTTGGGAGTGAGAGATTTTATTTTTTCTGTTGGTAGGAGATGTATATTGCTACTCTACTGTGTTGTTGATTGGACATAACTTTTGTCCAGGGGGAGTTTATTGCACAAATTTTTCATTTATGTGGGGGAGTATTGTTGTCTTTCATTCTTGCACTCCATTCTTCATCACCCGCATATGATATTGAGTGGAGTATATGTTGATGGAGATCATTGCATGTATAAGAGTATATAACATTCATCCTTTACATATTTATCCCTTTTCCATTAATGTTAAAGGGGGAGAATGTGATGATGTTGATAAGTTTTTAAAAGACATTTTCAGGTGATTGTTTCAGTAGGGATTGAAATCAATGAAAAAGGGGGAGATTGTTGGAAATGATGTGTGTTGCAGTGTTGCAGGTGTGATTGTTGGTTGGCATTGATGTCAACCTGGTTCCTTGGATTGTAGGTGAGTTGGTTAGCACTTGTATGTTGGTTACCGGCAGCTTGTATGGATGATATGTATATGGTCCATGGTATGTCTACTAGCATGGATATGTGACTTGCTGGTGTTCCATATAGAGTTTGATTAGAGGATGTCATGGTCCTCATGATCATGTTGTCATTGATTTGGATGATGTTGTGTTGCACTAGCTTGGAGGCCTTCCCATGATGATGATCCTCTTGATCATGTTGCTACATACATGCGTTGGTTGCTGCTATAAGAGTTAGAGCAGAGAAGCCTTATTGATTGGTATCCATGTCCTGAATTAGGTCTCCCATGTTGATAATGTTATACTTTGGGCTTGGATAGGATCTACATGTGTCAGGGATTCTTGAGATGGTTGTACATGTGTTGGAGGATGTTTGACATGTTCTAGACCTCCATACTGATGGCAGAGATGTTGTAGAGAAGTTTGATGACCCAGATGTTTAATATGGTTGTTGGTTGACATCCTAGTTAACCTAGTTTGACTGATGACGATGACAGTGATGTGGGAGTGATTTGGCGAAGTGCTACAGATGTGCCAATGAATTCCAGAGGTCTTATAGAGGATTTTCAAGATTTGGAAGAAGGTGGAGCAGTTTTTGATTGGGGAAATAAATTTTCCTTCACCCTTTGCCTCAGTCGCATGGATGTTGAGTCATGGGAGCAGCTGAAAATCTATAGTCGCTGGTAGGAAATCCTATGGGAGTGAATAAGGAGTTACAGTCACATGGATCCTGTGTTGTGGGAGCGAATGAGGTTTTTCATGGGAATTTTTCCACATTCCTCACATTGCTAAACCAATTTTTATGTTATGGCGATGTTTTTTATCAGAATTTTCGGCATATGGTCGAAAAATTCAGTGGGGCCTCTAGAAGTTGATAAAGGTTGAAGATATCAGAGGGCTAATAGAGTTAGTGGTTGATTTGGTCAAGAATCCTATGTCAACCAAATATGAAGCATGTGAAAATAATTTTGAGTGGTCAATAACCTATATCATTTAATAAGTGACTCAACACAAAAAATTGATAAGTAGAGGAAGGCATTGAGTCTATTTTATTGGTTGTTTGGATTGTGTGTGAGTATGCCATTATGAGGGAATTGTGAGTGAGTAGAGAATGTAATAGCTACTCACATAGATTATGCAGAGATATATATGCAAATTTTGTGCAAAAATCAAAGATAGAGTTAAGAAGAAGATTTAAAATTTGTGTGTAGTTTGTGGAAGAAAATTGGCAGCTTGAGGTGTGTTTGAGAGGATTTTTTTGGTGTGTGAAGTAGTGAATAATTCCCATCAGATTTTTTATTCAGATTTTATGTGCAAAATGATGGAGCTATTGGGTTGCTCATGTTGAGAGAAATGAGAACCCAATATGAAACATTTATGAAATGTGATTCACATGGAGGAAGTGAAGGCACAAAGGCTTCAAAATAAACAGTGATTTGGTGAATTCAGTAGTAGGAATATTTTTCTCCATCCAATAAGAGTTGGACAGTCCAATGGTAGTTGGGTGGAAATCGTTGATTGTGGGAGATTCTAGTATATCGATTTTCGTACATTTGTGAGAGAAACATATTTCTGAATTGATAGATGTCAGCATATTGTAGAGGAAGCCAAGTCTTCTGGCTGATGGGTGTAAGCTAATCCATGTACAATTTGTTCAGGAGAATAATAAAATAATTTAGCAACGCAACAACAGCAGGGTGGTTTTCTCCAGAAAGGGTTTCCACTAGAAATACTTGTTTTCTTATGTGTGCATGCTTGTGTTTCTCATGGTTATTTATCATGGGTATTATATTTTGAGTTTATTGTTTCTTACATGTTTTGATGAACTAATTTTGTGGATGTGAATGGATATTTGAGATTGTGAAAAAGATTTAAAATTGGTATAAATGCCATCACTACTGATTCACCCCCACCCCCCCCCCCCCCTCAGTAGTGATCATTGTTTCCAAAAATCCCTTCAAAATTTTACATTTCCACATTATTTACATGAATTACAATTCATAGCAATATTTGTAAGAGGGATACCAAAAAGGGTTGTCACAACACCCACTCCACAAGTACCCATTCCCTTCAGAGGAGTACATTGGTGAAAGCAAGTGAAACATTGAGGGATTAGAGCCTCCTAATAGCACTAGTAGATGACACAAGTCCCGTAGTACCTCTAGGAACCAGGGCGTTGGTCCACTTTAACCTAGTTTTTAGGATTCTTCACAATGACACCACTAGACCTAGTATGCTCCTAGGCTGTCCTTGACACAACCTGATGGGTTGGAGCTAATTCAAAGCATAGATGAGGGTGGTCTCCCACTGAAAGACTAGGGAGGGCTTGTTCCACCATAGGAAGTCCTAATGTTAGAGAGAAGGAGACCTCATTTAGCAATTGGACACCCATAAAGACCACTTTATGGAACCCATCTGGATCTTGGAACCCCACAAGAGATATTGAGGTGGATTAGAGGGCAAACTCTCAAATTTTGGATGATACAGGAATCTACACATTCTTTGACACCTCTTCACCCTTGGACATGACATTTGGATCATTTATGATGGATGACGTCAACATTTTAGAGGCTACGACTCACGCATGTGGGAAAATTAGGCATAATTTGATGTTAGCTAATGGCTTGGATTGTAAGTTGTAACTTGTAATAGCCCTAGTTAAAAAATCCATGTAAAAATATATAAGACCACAGTTGATGGGACACATATTCCAAGCTGAATGTTGGGAAAAATATCATAGTGCGGGTGTTCATATGGTTTATTATGGCTAAGGAAATTGGAAAAGGCTGTGGCTAAGGAATTAAAGAGGCAAAAAGTATTTTTGGCACATTTATTTATGAAAATAATGGAAATTAGGAGAAAAGGGAGGTAAAAGGTCACATGTTACATGTGAGGAGGAAAATGAAGGAAAACTAATGGAAAATGAAGAAAATAGAGACCTCATCTATAAAAAGGATTTTGAGGATCAGTTGGTACCCTTTGTCAGTGAATTTTTGGAGCTCTCTCATTATTCTCTCTTTCTCTTTCATACTCTTGGATACCTAGAGTTTACTTGGATCAATTTTGGAGAGTGTGGATACTTGGTAATTTGGAGAAAGAAGGCAAAGGAAGAGCATGAAAGCGAAAGTGAACATTGAGATCAGCAACTATAGCAGATTGTGATTGCAGATACCAAATTGCATGTATGTTTTCCTCACTAGTTTTGGCATGCATGGTGTATGCATGTGGATTTGCCTAGCCTTTCCATTTCCTGGATAGCCATGGTGTTGTGGGTTTATTTCCATGGATTGTTTTCTGGTTGGTTCTCATGATTCCTTTAGCTGTTGGGTTGAGTTATTAGTTTCTGGAACCTTGGTTGGAAAAATGCTTTGGAGCCCGATGAACAACTTTTGGGTTGAGTTACTAATTGTGGAGCCTTGGTTGGAAGAACACTCTGGAGCCCTAGGTAGGTTGAGTTACTAGTCCTGGAGCCTTGGTTGGACAACCACTCTGGAGCCCTAGGTGGGTTGAGCTACTAGCCTTGGAGCCTTAGTTGGACAAACGATCTAGAGCCCAAAAACAACTGGGGTTGAGTTACTAGTCCTGGAGCCTTAGTTGGAAAAAACACTTTGGAGCCCTAGAGCAGCTTGGATAGAGACCAATCCTTGATGGTTGTGATTTCCAACCACGAGGTGGAATCACTGGTTGAGGGTTGAGGTGGGTTTTCCTCTGAAAGCCCTGGATTGGTTTTGATTGATGTGTTTGATGAGATCCCACATTCATGCTTGGAATATAGCACGGGGGTGATTGGATGAAGTGAGACTTGCCTCAACCAATCTATGGTTGGGTGGAACATAGAAGTCCCATCTCTAGTTGGTTTTTACATTCAGTGATGAAGATATCATTCCTTTGGTATGAAAATGTATTGATTTATTTGTGGATTCTATTGTTGTTTTATCCATTGTATTTCTGTTGTTATTATGCTGGTTATGATCATGTATTTTTATAGTCATGATGTGTGGTTCTCCCCATGTTTTTACTTATAAATGAATACACCATGTATCTATGGTCAAATATATTGTATTGTAATTAATGATATATGGGAGCAATGCTTCTTAGCGATTCTCAGATAAGTATGAGATCCTTATGCTATGTTTTGTTGTTTATACATGTAGCTTTCATGTGTGTGACATGTTTGAAAAAATGTCTGTCATGGCTAGGAGGGGTCCAAATGAGTTCTTATTGATGTGAATGCTTTTGTATCATTGTCCTGTTGTTATTTATCATCTCTGAACTTTTCATGAAGTTATGGGCAGAACACTGGGTTCTGGGTCTGAAAAGGTCACTCAAATCTTGAGGCTGCTAGCACAAAACTGAGTATTTGGAGCCCTGGCCATTGGCTTGTAATGTTATGATTGTGGCTATAGCCTCATGGCCATTGGCATGCAGTGTTGTGCCTGCAGCTATGGCTCAAAGAGGTCAAAGTGTTAGTGTGACCCAAGGGTAAGAGGCCTGAATGGTTGGGTTTCCTCCTGGGGGTGTTCTTGTTGTTGTACAAGGTCTGTATGTTGTGTTTTCATCCGTTTCACTTCCTTAAGGTTACATACGAGGTTGAATCTCATTATAGTAGCCTCTTGTCACATATTTACCTCAATTGGCTGGTTACTTGGTTAGATGTGGGAAGAGGGTGTTACATAACCCAAGGTCAATTAATAATCAAACTTGTTTTAGGGGCTTTGTAAACTAAAATTAGGTGACCAAATCCTCATATAAATGGAGGATAGGCTTATTTCATTTTATCATCATCACTTGTGGTTATTTCAACTCTCTTATAGAATTCACTCTAGTTGAATTATGACTTGTATCTTAGAGATGTGATCTTTGTTGGATTTTTGCTAATGAAGCTATTCCTTGGCTTTGAATATGTCATTTGGAGCAATAAAGGACTTGTTGATGCATTCTATTTTGGAAGTGTACCTTGCATTTTAGAAATCTTTGTATTCTGTGGCTATTATATGAAGCAATTGATTATCTAGGGTTTCTATATGAAAATTTATTATTGAAAATTATTCTATGGAATCTTGATGATAATATTGTATGCATTATCCACCTATAGAATGTGAATGACAATCCCATGGGCGAATCTTTCAACTAGCTCTTCCCATTAATTTCGCTCCCTCACAAAAGTGATAGTTAGGTTTTGAAACCTAGGTTTTCATATTCCTTTACTCTTTCTCCAAGGTTTATTCATCTTTAACCATCCCTTAGACTCCATCACCCAAGGTTAATGCACTGGCCCTTGTTACATGGTTAATCACCTTGAAACCCATCTTAAATCTTACTCTCTTATCTAAAACTTGAATTTCAACCTCTTAAGGTAAACCACTAGATAGGGCACTTTTCTTAACTAGGTTTGAAATTTTCCTTGGTAGAGTGATTCAACATGTGGAGGTGAGGTATTTTCCTCTAAATCAAGTCATTATCATGGCTAATTTCTCTATTTTAGAGCAAACATCCCTTTCCCTAGGTAGATTTTTCCCTAGAGAAGCCCTAGTTTGCCCTAAGCTTCAACTTGGGGCTTAGTGAAGTTTCTTATTCCAGAAAATTAAGACGTACTTCTATTAGAAGCATTTTCTTGGCCTTGTGACTCTAGATAAGCCTATACACCTTTCTAATTCGCAAGCCCTAGGTCACAATATGATTTAATTTGGGTATTTCGAGTGTGTGAATTTCCTTATTGTGTTATGTAAGCCTTGTTCTTAAGAGAAACAACCCTCTTTTAGCCTATCTTTGTCACCTAATCCCTTGTACTTGATAGATCCTTTACGTGACCTAACGTAGGGAAGCCTTCCTAGTGATGAAAGTTCACAAAAGAGTAAGAGGTAGTGGTTGTCGTGACAGTAGACCGCACCTCATAGTGTTGTCCCTTGTTCTAGCTCTTGTCTTGTGAACTAACCTCGCAAGGCCTATTAGCTTTTGAGGCAACAATACCTATTTCAAGGTTTACCGGAAATAACTCTCCACCTTGTTGCATCTTTCTTGAATCTTAATCTAGTCAACAATCATGGTAACTCCACTTATTAAGGTAAGGAACTGAATTGTAATACCAAAATGATATATTATTGAAGGTTTATGGCCAACTAATTCACCAACACACAACTTAATGAAGAACAATATGCACCATAAATAAAAAGATATAATAATATACAATATATGTGGTTTTCATAACAAGTTTGTGAACAAAATAGAACATTTCAATCACAAATACATAGATAACACGTGAGATACCTTGGAGAAACAAATTTTAGGAAAATTCCAACTTTGAAATGGCTATTTTCTTATAATTATAATTCGTGGTTCTTTTATAGTTAAAAAGATCTTTGGGCATAACATGATAAATACAATGTACAATGTTAATGTACCATTGGCATGCAGTGTTGTGCCTGCAGCTATGGCTCAAAGAGGTCAAAGTGTTAGTGTGACCCAAGGGTAAGAGGCCTGAATGGTTGGGCTTCCTCCTGGGGGTGTTCTTGTTGTTGTACAAGGTCTGTATGTTGTGTTTTCATCAGTTTCACTTCCTTAAGGTTACCTACGAGGTTGAATCTCATTATAATAGCCTCTTGTCACATATTTACCTCAATTGGCTGGTTACTTGGTTAGATGTGGGAAGAGGGTGTTACATAAACCAAGGTCAATTAATAATCAAACTTGTTTTAGGGGCTTTGTAAACTAAAATTAGGTGACCAAATCCTCATATAAATGGAGGATAGGCTTATTTCATTTTATCATCATCACTTGTGGTTACTTCAACTCTCTTATAGAATTCACTCTAGTTGAATTATGACTTGTATCTTGGAGATGTGATCTTTGTTGGATTTTTTCTAATGAAGCTATTCCTTGGCTTTGAATATGTCATTTGGAGCAATAAAGGACTTGTTGATGCATTCTATTTTGGAAGTGTACCTTGCATTTTAGAAATCTTTGTATTTTGTGGCTATTATATGAAGCAATTGATTATCTAGGGTTTCTATATGAAAATTTATTATTGAAAATTATTCTATGGAATCTTGATGATAATATTGTATGCATTATCCACCTATAGAATGTGAATGACAATCCCATGGGCGAATCTTTCAACTAGCTCTTCCCATTAATTTCGCTCCCTCACAAAAGTGATAGTTAGGTTTTGAAACCTAGGTTTTCATATTCCTTTACTCTTTCTCCAAGGTTTATTCATCTTTAACATCCCTTAGACTCCATCACCCAAGGTTAATGCACTGGCCCTTGTTACATGGTTAATCACCTTGAAACCCATCTTAAATCTTACTCTCTTATCTAAAACTTGAATTTCAACCTCTTAAGGTAAACCACTAGATAGGGCACTTTTCTCAACTAGGCTTGAAATTTTCCTTGGCAGAGTGATTCAAATCACGTGGAGGTGAGGTATTTTCCAAATCAAGTCATTATCATGGCTAATCTTCATGGCTAATTCTCTATTTAGAGCAAACATTCCTTTCCCTAGGTGATTTTTCCCTAGAGAAGTCTTCAGTTTGCCCCAAGCTCAACTCCTGGGTTTAGTGAAGTTTCTTATTCCGTAAAAATTAAGACGACTTCTATTAGAAGCATTTTCTCGCCTTGTGACTCTAGATGTTTACACACCTTTCTAATTCGTGCTTCAGGCCTATAACATGATTTAATTTGGGTATTTCTTTAGTGTGTGAATTTCCTTATCGTGTTATGTAAGCCTTGTTCTTAAGAGAAACAACCCTCTTTGAAGAGGAGCCCTCTTTAGCCTATCTTTGTCACCTAATCCCTTGTACTTGAGTAGATCCTTTACGTGACCTAACGTAGGGAAGCCTTCCAGTGATGAAAGTTCACAAAAGAGTAAGAGGTAGTGGTTGTCGTGACAGTGAGGACCGCACCTCATAGTGTTGTCCCTTGTTCTAGCCTTTGCCTTGTGAACTAACCTCGCAAGGCCTATTAGCTTTTGAGGCAACAATAACGTGGCCTAAGGTTTACCCAAATAACTCTCCACCTTGTTGCATCTTTCTTGAATCTTAATCTAGTCAACAATCATGGTAACTCCACTTATTAAGGTAAGGAACCTAATTGTAATACCAAAATGATATATTATTGAAGGTTTATGGCCAACTAATTCACCAACACACAACTTAATGAAGAACAATATGCACCATAAATAAAAAGATATAATAATATACAATATATGTGGTTTTCTCTATAAATAAGTTTGTGAACAAAATAGATCATTTCAATCAGAAATACATGATAACACGTGATTTAATTGAGAAAACAAATTTTGGGAAAATTCCAACTTTGAAATGGCTATTTTCTTATAATTATAATTCGTGGTTCTTTTATAGTTAAAAAGATCTTTGGGCATAACACGATAAATACAATGTACAATGTTAATGCATATATATATATATATATATATATATATATATATATATATATATATATTTATTATCATTATTATTATTATTTAAATTTTATTTTATTTATTGATTTATTTTTATTATTTTAATTTTATTTTTATTTTTTAATTTTGTTCTGATTTGAGATTTCTGGGATTGTTTGCTTATTGTAATAGATATTCTGGATTTATCCCATCCATTTTGATTTTAGAATCATTTTCGAACCATCCACTATGGTTCGTCTTGATGTACAAATAATTGTATGGACATTGTTATTAGGGTTATGTGAAAAAAACTGACTAATTTTTTTTAAGAATATGAGTGTTTGAGTGATTTTTAATTATTATTAAATTAATGTGTTTATTTTATTTTATTTTATTTATTAGAGTTAATAATAAGTTTAAAATAATTTATTCATTTTGAAAAGTTCTTTTAATTTTAATATGTGTTTTTTGAATTAATTAATTTGTTATCTCTTGCCTAATTCAATCCCTCCAACCTCCACAAATAGTGTAAATATGGTGTCAACTAGACCTATGGATGATCCTCTATCTCTTATGTCACCTACTCACCAACGAAACCTTTGGTGTAACCTTTATTAATTATTTTTCATTTGAACCCCTTTTCCACATTGAACTAGTACTTTTATTCTTACCTT
The DNA here is from genome assembly GCA_034641835.2 of Pinus albicaulis. Taxonomy (NCBI): domain Eukaryota; kingdom Viridiplantae; phylum Streptophyta; class Pinopsida; order Pinales; family Pinaceae; genus Pinus; species Pinus albicaulis. The sequence goes on along the minus strand of CM076575.1, from coordinate 1,612,209,709 downwards.
ATTAGGTATGTAGAAGGACAATGACCTTCCCAACTATTTATGAAGTTTTTCTCAAAGGCCTTAATGATAATATTCCACCAATGTTCCATAACATTTCATATTCTACACAATTTGGGAAATATCGTGCCTTTCTTACACTACCACATGTTGTTTTGTAAATGGTCATGGGGTCCACATATTGACACTTAGGGTAGCCATGTTGCCTATCGGCTAGGGATTACCCTATTTTGTCATGGGGAACCTAGAGTCTTATGTTATGCAAAAGTATGGATGTGGAGGTAAGTATATCTCATGCTCCACATGCACTAGCCTCCACAAGCCTTTAAACTTTGTGAGCAGCATTAAGCACAAATGTAGACTCTACTTTGACTCCCCTCCCTTTCCATACACTAGCCTTCATAACCCTTTAGCCTTTGCATGGAGCACAAAGATAGAATCTACTTCAACTGCTTCCCTTCCTTTAAATACATTAGCCTTTGCATGCCTCAAAGCTCCACAACAAGTGAAAATGCAACTCCTTGCCACTTGACCAAAAGCTCTCATACCTGGGAACTTTGCATGGTCTTTGTGAGTGCAGAGCTAAAATTTTGCTTCACATGACTAATTATCTCCACAAACCTTGCCTTCAACCCTTTTGAATACTTCCACAATTTTTTCCAAGGCATAAAGTATTTTAAAAAGTATGTTTTAAACACAAAAATTTGAAGCCTCTTAAGCAAAAAATAAACTAGAGAAATAACCACTTAGCCATTTTGAATATCGATAAGTCTAGTCAAATCAATATATGCACATTTAACAATAAACATTAGGAGAAAAATACATTCGATCTTCATTGTGACTAGCCATTAATCATCAAGAGGGTACAAAGACCTTACAAGTGCACATCACATCAATCAAAATATTTCTAATCACATTGTAACAATACCCAACTCAATGATAAAAATGTGCCTACCATAAACAAATAGAATAGTCTAACTATTAGACATTTTTTCTTTTTTCATCAGAATTCTGACAATACAAACTTTAGCCAAATCGTGAATTTTAATGGTTTTGAAACACATTTTTGAATGTAGAAATAGATTTAGTGCCCTAAAAACCTATAAAACACTCTTTTTTCACAGATTACACAATTGAAACTTAAGATTCCAAAAAATCCCTACCAAATTTTAGAAAAAAATAATTAAAAAAATTCTTAGAAAAAAAAAAAAAAAAAAACTTCTAACAATTAAACTATTACAAACTAAAATCTTAATATATCTCCAAATTTCTATAATACATCTACTTAAATACCCTTAAATAAACTAAATCAATTATACAATAATTATAATAATTTACAATATTGACATATTCATTAGTGACATTATAATAATTTACAATATGTCATATATTCATTAGTGACATATTGAATAATTTACAATATTGACATATTCATTAGTGACATTATAATAATTTACAATATTGACATATTCATTAGTGACATATTGAATAATTTACAATATTAACATATTCATTGACTAAACATAAATGAATAAAGAATTCAAATCTATCATTCACAAATTCATTGCTTTGCATGCACTTATACCAACCATCTTGCATACCTCTATCCAAGAGTTCCAACATAAACATTACTAACCACCTTAAAACCACGTTATTATTATCTTTCAATATAATACTTCCTTTTAACACAAGTCAAAACAACCATTTCTCTTTAATTCTCTACTTTGTATCTTAATTATCTTTTGTATCTTAATTATCAATAAATAATGCTTAGAATTTTAAGTGTTTCTCTTAAAAAAAAACTCCACTTGGTCAAATTTGTATTTATTCAACCTATATGGGAAGGTGTCAAAAGGACTAGCTTTACTTTATCCAACCTATGGTAGGCGGTGTTCATAATTGCGAGCCTTTCACTCTCTACTGATATATTTTAATGATTACGACACTGTTCATGTCTATCACTTTTAGTAAAGGGGAACATCATTGATTAAAAAAATGTTGAGATTATTGACTTTGTTTTACATGAATCCAGACACATCTTGTCCTTTTTTCATGAAATAAATGTATTTCATAGATCTAAGAAAGGACTATTGACTTTCTTGTGCAAGAATCCATTGTACCTCTATGTCTTTTACTAGTGCAGGTGGTTTGATAAATAGCCATATGCATTTTTAGTTAAGTATATTGCAGCGATATTTTATTTTTGGATTCTTGTTGTGATAGTTATTTTAAGTAATTAGTTTATGCATAAATAGTGTTATATTTATTATGGTGATTTAATTGTGTATTTGGTTGGTAATATGATAATACTTTATTATTTTTAAAGGTGAGATATGATGTTTTTAATATTAATATGTTTTATGTAAGGAGTGAAATATGGTAATTTGGAGTTGTTAGTATTATTATTATTATTATGTTTTGGGTAGATAATATGGTTAGTATATTTTGAGTAGATGGTTTAATTGATTAAGTTGATGTTGGAAATATTGTCATTGATGGCAAATGAATTGGCAAAGCAAAGACAGGAAGGCAAAAGAAACAGAGAGGTAGCAAAGGCAGCAGATGAAACAGAGGAATTAGAGACAGAGCAGTAGAGTTGAATTAGGGGTTTAATACAGTTTGCAAAGGCGATGGCAAAAGGGAGAGCTGCTAGGAAGAGTCAAGGTAATAGATTGAAGGACAAATTGAATATCTGGCCAAGATTTGTGTATGTTGATGAAGAACTGTGGAATTGTGGTTGAGTAAATCTGGAATATATATGACCTGTGTGATCAATTTCATAATGGGCAGAGGATACCTACGGTGCCCAGAGAAGAATGAAATCATCGTTGTAGAGTTAGGATATGTGTATTATAGGTGTATTGACTGATGTAATTCTTGTATGGAATCCCTTGAACCCCTGTGTGAATAATCTCTGTAATGGAGTCAAATGATGTCCTGTGTAATTGGAAGGGTTGAATGATAATCTGTACCTGATGAGGGAGTTGATGGGAGATGGCGCAGATTAATGGAGTAGCGGAACACTTGGTGACGACGGAACGCAAAACATTAAAGCACAATTTAATTATAATAATACATTTAAAAGGCAACGGAACCCTGCGTGAAAGAACGGAACCATGACCGTGTGAACAGTAAAGGTGGTTTACGGTTTTCATCGCACCACCTATGTGGAGTAAGCGGTATTTCCTGGATGAGGAGCGATTCCATAGAATACTCGACACGCGCCCTGTACGATTTTACAAAACCACTTTTCACTATGCGCCATCGCGCGTTATAGTTCGACCCAGGATGCCCAGCGATATCGTTGAGCGCCGTTGATCTGGGAAGAGGTCATCGGATGGTCATCATTTGTTGAAGGTGCGCGAGGCTTAACACAGGTACGGCGGGCCATCGCCCGTTAACGTTCGGCATCGGAGGTCGAAGCGATATGCATATACGTCGTTGATCTAGAAGCTTGCTAATCTAACGGTGATCAGACGCTGGACTTGCACGAGGTTTACTGTGGTACGATGGGCGTATTGGATTGGCTATTAACTATGTATGTGGGCCCGGGGTCAAAGGTTTATCGCAAGATTAATTTATTTGAAAGCGTTGGATGGTTCTATAAAGTCCGAAGGGTTAAACTTTAGATATAAGGCTTGGGAATTCAAAAAGTTGTAAATATAATTATTTGTCAATTTCTTTAAAATTGATAGATAAATTAAAAGAGATAATAAGCCCCGTGGGACAAACTAAAAGGAATAACACTAGCGGTTCGTGGTTTTGACTCATGGTTTTAATAAAGGGAAAACTATATAAGGAGAAGAAAAATAAAGAACGATGTGTGCATTGTAAGGGTTGCGAATACATTTTCTAAAAAGAATATCTGTATGGGTGAGTTCTGTTCTTAACTGATAAATCTGAGACTACGATGCACCCATGAATATAATCTGACGATGATAAATCTCTGTTTTGAATGATGGACGATATCATGAAGACCTGGTGTGAGTATACAGAAAATAAATAAATTTGGTGACCGGAAAGGTATGTCGTATGGAAACTGGTGGATCCAGTATGAAAATTGATGAAACGAGGTCCGCAGTGGCGCTGAGGGTCGAAGCCTTCAGAGAGGGGGTTGTAGCTCCCTTCCAGTGGTAGCTGGTAAACGAGAGAAGGTTGTAGCCTTCTGCAGGTAGGTGCCTGTGTGCTGGTATAAGTCTGCACCATCATATATATTGTAAGAAGTTTTCTCTAAAATAAATAGTGAAGACTGAGATTACAACAGCGGTGGTTTTCTCCCAAATTGGGTTTCCACCTTAAATCTTGGTGTTCATATGTGTTGTGTATGTTTGATGGTTTGTTCTGTTATTTCTGTTCATGCTTAAATGCTTATCTGATGCAATGCTCTAAGTAAAGACATAATAAGATATCTAGACATACATGTTGGATGCAGTACTATAGCATAAGGTTTTAAGAGAAAGAAAAGAAAAATAGTTCAGCCCTAAATACTGATTCACCCCCCCTCTCAGTATTTTTCCCAACAGTTGACTCCTGAGATTTTAAAAGTTGAAGGATATAACGACTTCACTGATACATGTATAAGTCACAAGGTTATTTAATATAATTTTTTTTGGGTGCAACCATATGTTTGATCAACTAAATCAAGCGACTGTATGTTGTGATTTATAAGTAGGAGGTCTCGGGATCAAGTCCCAAGGCCAATTCTCTCTATAGATATAATTAAGCCTCTCTGGATATCCTGTTATATTAAGATACCAAAACTGCAACGAAATAATTTACCCTAAATATCATCATTAAAATAAGGAGAAGATTGCCTAAAATGTTTCCTCTAGATATATATTTTATAAAAAAGAAACAAAAACAACATATTTGATCATTACTTTAAATAGACCTTATAGCTTCAAAAAAATCCTCTTATTATTTAAACATACGTATTATAAAAAGCTCTTCATCCTTATTCATAAATCTAACCTCTCTCAACTTTTAAATTTAAATAATATAAAAATAAACATAAATACATATGATAAAATGAATCAATATAATTTCTCTATATCTAAAATATATATTTAATCACTATTATTTTAATACACATCATAAGATGATTTAATATAATTTCTCTAAATCTAAAAATATATTTGATCACCCTTTCAAGTTGACTCATAATTTTAATATATATATATATATATATATATATATATATATATATATATATATATATATAAAAAAAACTATAAAAACATCATTTACCTATAAAAACATCCCTCACTCTTCACGTTTTATTGATAAATTAAAAAATATTCAGAAAAAAACTAATTGTTTAATTGTCTTTTTCTTTGAAAGCGTTCTTTGACATTTGGTCTATGATTAAGCATGTATTAGGCCAATATTACAAACCTATAAACACAAAAGCCATCATTACAAGTTGTAAGATGCAAACAATTCATAATCCATCTTTTGATTTTTTAAATTCTTTTACTAAGTTTCCTTTGACTATGAGTGTTGTTCAATCAACATCATGGAAAATCGTTAACACTAAGGTTGTTTATGTAACCATAATGATCAAAAGATTAGAAATGAAACCTTACTAAAAGGAATATAACTCTTCCCACTTTACCAACCAAATGGGTCCCACCAATAGTGCTTTTACTTTAATATTCTAAATTTTATTTTTATTTTTTATTTTTATATTGATGTTTCCATTTGAAGGGATTGGAGTCCTTTCCCTGGAAGGCCTGTAGGGTAAAAAAAGTCATGAAGGATAGGGTAGTACCACCTCAGGATCTCCCAATCATGCTTAAAGTTATCTGAAGGAAATATTATTTTATAGAATATCATGCTTAAAGTTATGTGAAGAAAATATTATTATATTGCTAAGGGCCATCTTAGATTTGCTTCCAAGAAAGAGTTTGTCTGTTTCTTGAAAGACATTTGTACCCACATGGAGGCACAATGTCTTGGAGGAGGACAAATTTGTCAAACACACTAATCATGTACATGCATTTTGAGATATCAAGAAATGAATTCTTCACATCTATAATGTAAAAGAAAAACTAAAAACACCTAGGATTAGAATCTTGGGACTAATGAGGGGCCCCATATGACCTAGCTCTAGGTCCCCCCACATCAGAAAAGAAAGGTACCTTGGTTGAAAAAGTAAAACATGTTGAAAAATTAAATCAAGTGACATTCCATTCAAAACATTAATTGCTAATATTCAAGGCAAATCTTTGTCATGAGAACCTAGTGTAAAGATTAATTAATTTGTTTTGGGAAAATGGAGTGCTAGACTTTGACTCGGGGATTTAAGGTCCCAACACGAGTTAAGGACTTTGATGGCCATTTACTCTCACCGTCACCTGCTCCCTAACCGCAGTTAAGAGGCGGTGTGCTTTTCAAATCCAATAAAGTCAACGGCAGGTTGAACGGCCGGGCCGCCGGGGCCGGTGTGTCAGCGTCTCCCTCACCGTTGGATGATCCCGTCACGTGATATCAACGGCAACGGAGCGCCGTCGATGAGGCAGTCGGTCAAATCCACGTTGGAACGAGTGGGACCCGCCGTGATAGTTGCGTTACAGCATCGGGCTCCTTGAGTCAGACTTCACTGACACGAGTCGTCGGCGACGCTGTGCAGTCCGACACGTGGCGTGTTCCGGTTCGAAGGAGTCCATTACGTGACTGCCACGTTGGATTGACTAATAATTCAATTCCATGGAAGGAATAAAATATATTAAGCATATTAATGATGATTATGGAAGAACCTGAAATTTAGAACCTAAATAAATATATTTAATTAATCGTAAATTTCTGGTCCTCGCCATTGGGCACTGGGAATTGGATTTATAATTTGCAGATGGAATTGGAAGGATTTTAGTTTGGTAATACCAAAGGTTTTAATTATTATGGTTATTTTTAAAAAAAAATTTGTTTGGAAATTACCGGAGGCTCTGAAATTCAACGACCCGACTCAGCCTGGTCAAGGTAAGAAGAGATCTTGAACAGACTTATTCTGTTCTTTGGTATAATTATAATAATAAGAGCAATATAGGCCTTCATTTTAAATACCCAATGGGTTTTCCTCTCTAAGTTTTGCTTTCTATATTGATGGTGAAGATTTGCGAGGGTAAGAGTATTCTTTCCTGTGTGTGAGGACGTTTCTTTGCATAGCGGAGGGATTTTCATGGAGATGACCAGAGTAAATTTGGTATGAACTTTGAAACATGCCTTTGTATTATTGTTTCAGATCCTGCTCTGAGATTTTGGTTGTCAGAACTGTCAAAGGGAATTGGGAAAATTATTGTGGGTGTTTTGTTTGTTTATTGATGTCGGTGTCTGCAAATGAAAATCTGTCTGTTTCTGTCTTTCTTGATCCTTGGAAGTAGTTCTGAGACTGAAAGGATGAACTTTGGCAAAGCTTTTATTTATTTATTTATTTTCATTATTGAAATGGGGATGTGGTAGAGGAATAGGGGAGCGTTGGCCATGGTGGTGGATTCAGGCGGTGATGGTGATGATTGGGTTTTCCTTTTGTCTAAGGAAGAAATTGTGCTATGCGTTTCTGGTTCTTGGGCTTGCGCAAAATGTGTTATGATGGGCTAGGTTTTCTAAGTTTGTTGCAGAGACTATTTGACTGGTGGCGAGTGGAAGGAGGGATGCTATTTTGAGCATTCTTTATAGGAAAATCGAAGTTTATGATTCCTATTTTGTTCGGTCAAGATCTTGAGCGTTCTTGTAGGCTTCTTCAGATGATATAAGGTTCCGAAGGGATTAGATGATGCGGGGTTTTGGGTTTGATTTTTTAGATAGGGGTGGAACCCATGGATAGAGGATCGGTGGTTTGACCATTCTGTGTAGTTAAAATGTGAGCGAGTGCACTTGAATTATAACTTTTCTGGCTTGTTCTTGGCCATCTACTATTTCAGAACCCTGATGAATGCCTGGCTTGTTCTGTAGTATGCCTTGTACATTTCTTGGTGGATCTTATTGTTAATAATTAAGGAAAATGATTCATTGAAACAAAGTAATTTTGTAGATTGCATTTCCTGTCTGAAGGGATTTTTTAAATGCTTGAGTTCTTTAACTTCTGACATGCTGTATTTTTCCTTGAACTTAATGGATATTGGACAGATTGCTGTTTTGCAGATATCTTTCATATGAATCGGTATCAGTAGCTTCTCCTGACTGCATTTTTATGGCAAGCAAGTTATATATGAAGCAGAGGATAATGGACCCAGTAAACATTTCCCTTTCCCTTAATATCCAGAGGGATCGCGATGCGCAAACAATGACTAGAGCAGGTTTAGACAGTGCTCAGCGTATGATGAACATTCTATCACAGAAACATCAGCAGCATCAACAAGAACAGGTCCAACAAGATTTCGGTTTGGCTGCAGAGGATGCTTTATCCAAGCTAAACAAGGTGGTATCGCTCTTGAGTAGAAAAGGCCATGCGCGGGTTAGAAGGGGTCCTCGTCAAACTCAATCTGCTTCAGGATCTGCCTCTGAACAACTATTTATGGATGGCCCAAACTTCTTGGATTTGGATTCACCTAAACCTCTCGCCTCTGCTTCTATTTACTCATCTTCTTCATCAGATTTTGCTCTTTCACAATGTGTCAAGCAGTTTTTACCTTGTCAGAGCTCCTCCTCTGGCGTCCTTAGCGCGGACACTAACCGGCATCAGCAGTTACATCCGCAGATGCACTATCCACAACTGCAGCTTCAACATCTTAGTCCACAAGCGGACGTCATGTTTAGAAATGGCTACATGAAATTAGACAACTCGATGAGCTGCACACCAACAATTTCTTCAACAAAGTCATTTATATCATCTTTAAGCATGGATGGTAGTATTGCTAATGACAAGCAACTGTTGCAGTACCAGTCAATTTCTGCAGCCCAGGAACGGATCCCTGGTGCCTCCTCTAAGAGGAAATGTTCCGGTAAAGGTGATGACAGCAGTAAATGTGGAAGTACTGGAAGGTGCCACTGCTCCAAACGGAGGTTAGCTTCGCTATGCATAATATTTAAACTTTAGGTTGCCTTTTATTATGTTATAGCCTCAATTTTGTGCAGTTTATTTTCAATTGAAGGGCAAAGTTCCCCATTATTTGTCTGGATGTTGGATCTAGAAGATGTAGCAGAGGGTATTTTCAGTATTTGCAGCTATATTTATTCTCACTCTGGGCAACTTCATACAGTTTTCACACTTAGTAGGAGTGCCTCCTTGATTGATTGATTGATTGCAGATTTACAAATTTTCAGGGTGTAAAGCTAATGTGGTGAATGGAATTTGCAGGAAACTAAGAGTGAAACGTACTATTAGAGTGCCTGCTATTAGTAGCAAATTAGCGGACATTCCACCAGATGAATTTTCCTGGAGAAAATATGGTCAAAAACCAATCAAGGGCTCTCCACATCCCAGGTACTAACCTTAGTTGGAAACTTATGGTGAATTTTCTAGAAGTCCTTTATTTGACCAAACTTTAAGATGTATGTAGAGTTATAGTACGTAAATCCTTTTGTTTACTTTTCCTTCCTTTACTTTCATCCATTCTATTTCTTGTTTCTACGTTGTTGGCATGAGTGCTTTATTAAACATATATCATGATACTGGTGCTAAAGTGGATGACAATCATAAAATTTGGAAAGAATATATTTACATTACTAGCATTTTGTTTGCTTATTGAAAGACCGCTTATGTCTGAAATTTCGTTTACATATCAGGAATTAAATATGCACCTGTAAAGATAAATGATCACATCTTCATTGAAGTTTGACATCTGCTCTTGCTGTCTCACATCCTCGATAGTCAGTGCATTATTCCTTGTTATGCCTTCATCATCTAGAAGCCAATATTGCATGGGAATCTGTCCCCACCCCTGGGGGACACACCCCTCCATTGCCCTCTTCCTTGGGACTTGGGGACTAGAGAGGAAGTATGGGTGACTTCTTCCATGTCCCCTTGTTGGCTTTTTCTGCCAAATAAAAGCAGGTTTGGGAGATGTCCCTTGATGTTTTGGAGATGTCTAGATGCCCCCTATCCAAACTAGTGTCCATGTGGCACCATTTTTTGAAGAAAAATATTCACTCACTAATTTGACCTTCAAAGTTCAGACCATGATAAATATTATCTATCCAGTGTGTGCTACAATACTACATATGTAATGAGGGGTAATTGCAAGTTGCAACAACAGTTTTGACTTCCATGTTCAGTAAGCTTTTTACCTTGAATCTACTCTTTTCTGGGGTTTCTATATCCACGCATACAAGCCCTTTGGACCTATTATTTCAGAATTGCGACTTTTATTGAGTTGTATAATAAACCTATGTTCTAAAATCTTTGCTTTTAATTTATAATATTTTAATTGTTTTAAAATATTTTTTCTTATCCCTGTCTGCTCATATCCTGTAAAATTACAGGTACCTTCCTTCCATCCCTGAAAGCCTACCCTCTTTGCTCCATCCCCTGTCCCAAAAACTTTGTGCAACATAGCTTAAAGCATAAAAATATTGTAGGTGTAAATGCCCTTATGTTTTACTGAAGTTTCAGTTTCTGCAGAGTCTGTTCATATTCTGTAAATTCAACTATTATTCTCATTGTGATAGTAAGTACATGTATCTCGTGTTTGTTAAGCATTTTCTTGTTCTAGCATTCGATCTTGACATCTCTCTAATGTTTTTGAGTTTTCTCTCTTCATTTTTTATTTGTTCTCAAGTATAGTTTCATGCAAATTTCTCTCTAGTGCAAATTCTCTATTACCTTTTGAATTCATCTAAAGACTGAAAATTCATAGGTTCCCTTCTGTAAATTAATTTCAAGTCAGTTTAATTTTCTTGTTTAAGAGGAATACTAAGCCAATATTTGTTTTGTTTTGCAGGGGTTATTACAAGTGCAGCAGTATGAGAGGCTGCCCTGCCAGGAAACACGTGGAGCGCTCCTTGGAAGATCCTTCTATGTTGATTGTGACATATGAAGGCGAACATAACCATTCACGTTTGTTATCATCGAATTCAAGTCTGATAGTTCACCCATAGATTCCCATGCAGTATTTTGCTATTTTGGCTGCATAGGTTACTCCTGCAACAATAACGTCAAGGCGGCAAATTTCTAATGTGGATGTTAAACCCATTGTGGGCAGTACAAAGCGCAATCCTTGAGGCAAAATTAACACTGCAATTCTTTGAAGGAACTTGCCCGTGGGTTAGGAAGTGACTTTCACAATTTTGATCCACACATTCACTGTTCATATTTGATTTATTAGGACAAAGGTATAGTCAAGGCGTACAGGATAGCAAAAGCTTTGTCAGATACAGACTGCAGTATAATGTATGAATGAGCTCTGTACCTTAAATGCAAGGTCTTCCCTGCCACAAGACTTTCTGTCCAAGGTCTTATTGAATATTGGCCGTCCGACTCCACATATTTGTGGTTGTAAATTAAAGCAGAGTAAAAATGATAAACTTTCTCTTCCTTGTTTTTTAATGCCCTTTTCCTTAAAATTAATGATGCAGTTTAACTGCCATCTTTAATAATAACCTGGGGTTTATATATTGTGGTTGTTTTAGAATCTTCTTTTAATGTAGAAGTTAATCTGGGTGCCTTTGGCATCTTATTCCTGTTCAATCTACCATGACATGATTTTAAAATGAGCAATGATAATGGTGCACTGAATTTTGCTTTTGATGCTAACTTGCAGGTGTTGTCATGCAGATAGATGACTGCAATATGTCCAGCTTTCTAGGTTAAGAAGTATCTGAATTGATAGTGCTTGAGGATGGTTAGAACATTGGAATTTACTTTTTTTTTTTTAATCCATATGATCATGCACAGAAAGCCCCCAGAGACTTCACCACAGTCAATGGGTGGTAACCACAGTAAACTGCCGGCACCGATTTTGGAGCTTAATTCCAAGGGGGACCAAGGGAGTCGAACCCATGAGCTCCCCTACTTCAGGGGGAGAGATCTTACATCTGATTCATGACTGCTTGTGCTAAACCCCAGAGCTTAACATTGAATCATGTTTATTATGGCTGTTGATGCCATTTATGTTACTCTCTAAGTGAAAAGTTTAAAAAACTATCAATTGGAAGTTTATCATACCTATAAAATATCTGGCTCTCCAAGGCCCTGATTATGGAGTCTAAACCCAAGGGGATCAAGAGAGTTAAACCCATGACCTTCCCTACTTCAAGCGAAGATGTCACATCTAGCTCTTGACTGCTTGAGCTAACCCTTGGGACATAATATTGAAAGATGCTTATTGTCTTGTGACTGTTTGAGCTAAGCATTGGGACATAACATTGGAGGATGTTTATAACTTATTATGGCTGGTGTTGCCATTTACATTAATCTGTAAGTGAAATGCTTAAAGAACTGTCAATTGGCATTTGGAACCTTACCATACAGATAAAAGGTCTGGCTGTCCAAGTTAAGAGCAGCTGAATTTATAGGCTTGAGGATGAACCTTACTTTGGGAGATGTCTATTAATGCTGTTGGTATATCATATGCATTAATTTGACAGTGAAAAATACTTGCATATGGGCACTTGGATGCTAATCGTATAAACAACTGTGCAAAGATTTTACCTTTTCCATTTAGAAGCAGTTGAATTTAACGAGAATGGTAATAACTTTGGAAGATATTTGTCGTGGCCGTTGATATATCAATTGCATTGATGTGGCTTTTTACCATATAAGTTATTCGCATGTTTCGTTGCTTCAATGTAATCTGAAATGTTTCGTTGCTTCAAGGTAATCTGAAATTGTTTCGTATTCAGTCAACCTTCATCTTTCGGAATCAGTGGCTACCGGTGAGTCATCTCTCACATTGAATTTATTAGGTTTTTAATGCAAAGTGAGGAACGCTATTCTTAGCTATAAGCTTTTGGTGTAAGAAATGTGAACTATATCTGGTATTCATTAGTTGAAAGGTATGATGTCATTAAGGGCTCTCATAGCCTAAAATTAAACAGTGATGGTTATCCCATGGAAGAACGGAACAGTGGTCAAATTCACAATACAAGAGCATGGGGGGCTGCTGTCATATTGGAGTAATCAATAATTGGAACTAAAACCTATGTTATGGTAAATCATGATGCTCCTATACAATTGGATCTATTGGTTTCTGTCCCATCAATAATACACTTGGTGTTTATATGTTTGAGCTAGTAAACCCTAATGTGTGTTATACCCAGACAGCCCGGGGGCATCCTTTGAGGAGGTGTTGGCTTGATGATGCTGTCAGGTTCGTTATTGATAAGTTATAACTTAAGAGCAGCAGTTTTATTCCACCACCTTAAGACCTTCGATACTGTAGAGGCTGTCACCAGTAACAATTTGTTGCATTAGAAAAATGTTCAATGAAACAATTATGCATCTGGCATGAATCAACTTCCTGTTGCATGCAAACTCCGATTTGAAGACATGTTTAGTCATATCACTGGGATTCCAGTAGTTGAAAGCATGTTATTTGTTAGTTACATACCATAGCTCTTGGGTGCTTTTGAATTTTTTAGACACAAATCATTGGCATTGATATCAACAAGTAATGCATTGGACCAACTAATGGGGGATTATGGGTTTCAATTGTGTTTCTTATAAATAGAATCGTGTTTCTTATAAATAGTATCGGGGTTTTAAAGTTCAGTTTGTGTGCTGTTAGAATGAAGGTAGCCCAACGCGTTATGGTGGGAAGAAGACTTTGGTTTTTTTAAAAGAAACTTGCAAAAAGAAGCACCCCATGAATCCATGTGATGTACGAAAGTAAGGGGTTTTTTTAATCTCTTAATCACCTCAAAAATCAAGTGTTCCTTAATGCCAAGGAAAACAACAAAGAACTCTAGATTAAAGGGATCCATGAGAATCACACTATGTATAGTTTGGACAATAGTGGAAAGCCATACCCCTATCGTCATTAGGAGGATCACAATGAAAAGCCATACCTTTATCGTTTGGTGGCACTGGAATTTTAGAGCTAACGGATATTGAGTTTTATATTTTTCCAGTTTGTTGCTTGTGTTCCTTGTTTTATGAATATTGTATTTCCTTTGTTTTATGAAAATTGTATCTCCTTAGAGATGCACATGCCATTAGGGTTGAGTTTTTTTTCCTTACCTTGTTCTATTTAATGAGAGTTGAATCATTTATACATGATAACAAATAAATGAAATTCTATTTACAAGGTCATGGTCGAACTTGGTCAAAAGTACAATGACTTGAAATATTGATTTCATGGCTTTTTCATTCCTCATCTATTAAAAGATTTGATGTTGTGTAATGTTCTTTACGAATATGACGATGAGTAAGAGTTTCAGTAGCTTGGGAATAGGAATGCTTGTTGTAGAGATAAATTTACTTGAACCTTGTCCATACTGTGAACATTTGTGGGAGGAACTTAAAGGTAGTTCTCCAATTATTTTGATCAAGTGATAGTATATCCTTTTTTGAAAATGGGGATATAAACACTGGCTAGTTGTTGCAAAGGTGCACCAAAGATGTTAGGGCTCTATTCAGCCCTTGATGGTGTCATGTTGAAAAGAATGAGTGCCCTCCCCTCCCCCCTTTCAGGACCCTACTTATTTTTTAACTAGGGTGTCACTTTCATACATGTGTATAGTATGAGATTCAAACTTGTATACTTCCAAGTGCCTAGTGCAATCCACCCATAAGTGTTGTATTTTAGTGACCCATGCAATAATGCTATAATACTTCTCAAGTACTAGTCTAATGGGATGGATCATATTCTTAACTTCTCCCTCTACTTGGCCTAGACATGGGACTTCATTGAGGTGTCTAGCACTTTTGTGGGTTCCTTCGGCGTGCATTCCCCTTTGTGGTCTCTAGTGCTTGGTTTCCAATTTGACTCATTTAATTTGTTGGTCAAATTTGATCTCGAAACTAATTGAATTATCCTAATCCCATACATTCCTAAGTTATCATTAACAAGATTTTAAGATATCAATTGATCTAATGGATTTCTCCCTTGCCTTCATCCTCTTTGTCTTACCAACAAGTTAAAAGAGGAAATACGACCAACTAATAGTAGGGTTGATTAACTAACAATTCCTTTAATGAGTTAAAAGTCATTATGTTGGAAATGGAAATAAAAGAATTAAGACAAATCAATAAAAAGTCATACTTGTAGATGATGTAACTCCATTGACTAAAGTGGAGAGTTATGACAATCGTCCCAGAGTGATTCTTGGAATAACTTGGTGGCCTAAGAGAGGATGATACCTCCATTGCCCTAAGTGTGATGGAACATACCTTGAGGCTTTAGGGTTGAAACTTCAAGGTATGGGTGGAACTATTCCAATGAAGATCTCTAAACTGAATCTCTTAAACTTACATGGTTGGAACAAAGATGGCCAAAGGAGTCCCTGTAGAGATGTTGGAGATGACAGATGTGTTGAGAAATTCAAAGAGGTGGCACTTAAACAATTTCTCTTATTATGGCATTATCTTGTGATGTTTTTGTTCTTATTATGTGTTCTTTCGATTTTTCCCTTTTTACCATCAAGACTAACGCCAAGCAACAAATAAAAGAGGACACAAGATGTAGGCACACTACTAGGGAAAAACCCCACTCTTTGGGGAAAACCCAGTCAAAATTCTTACTTCAATAGATTCAAGATGAGATGACTAAGACCCTTATACCCTAGACTAGAGACTCCCTCCATCAAGTCACCAAGATCCATGTCATTTTTGTTAGCACCAAAGACTTCATCATATGGTAGCACCAAGACGTTCTGCTAAGAAAGCACTGAAACCTTCTCCTTGAGATTTCACTGAGAGCTTGACCTTGAGATAGCACTGTGACCTTGACTGTGAGATAGCTCCAAGGCTGTGAGATAATGATATTGAGATACCACCAAGGCCTTTCCTATGAGATTATCTGAAATCTTCTTCACTGTGATCATCTATGTTATCTATCCGAACTCTTGTCCTGTAGTAATATGAAAACAATTTGATCTATTATCTATCCGAACTTTTCTTTGTAATTTTGCCTGAAATTATCTCTGTAATTAGCTATGTAATTACCCTGACTTTTCGTTGGTGAAGTAATGCGAAGTCCTTGCACTTATATTTATAGTTGTTGTCATATGAAATAAGTCGACATGAGTATTTGAACAATTGTGTCTTCATATGGTGAGGTCGACATGAGTATATTGAGGGAAGCCGACTTGAAGGAGATTTCTTTTGAGGCTGACATCAAGGAGACTTTGATGGAGGAGTCTTTGACTAATTAACAAATTGACTTTGACCAAAAACCTAATGCTTGCAATGGAGGCTTGACCTATAATTGACCCAAGCATGAAACCCATGCTTTAACAAGTTAATTCAATAATAATAATTTTCTTTTCTTTTATTTTCTTTTGACACATATATTACATTTGACTCAAGTACAATTTATGAACACTGAACCTAGATACATTCTTCAACAAAATGCAAGAAACCCTAGGGGCTTGAGTGTAGTGGTAGGAGAAAAACAACCAACTCAAATGTATACCTGTAAATTAGGGTTTTCAAAATTCAAAGTGTTGAAGAGGTGTTACAAGGCATAGTAGAAAGGTATTAATTAGTGAAGGATTGACCTCAAGTTGTAAGAGAATGTTGAATTAGTTGTAAGGGTACCCAAGTAGTATGGAACCATCATATTGTGCCTTTTCATTGGGTGCCATTGGTTTGGCATAATGGTATTATGGGTTTTAAAGCCCAAAATGGTCCTCTATAATGTGACATGTGGATTGATAATGATGAAATTTGTAGTACAATTAGTGCCAAAAGATCAAGAAGGTGTGAGGGTTTAACCCAAGTTGATTCCATAAATAACAAGTTCCAATTGGGTTTAAGTGGTCGTGGACCATAACTAAGGCATCCTAAGTGACCATGGATCAAGGTTGGGAACGTTGGGGGCTTATGCCTACAATGATAACCATGAAATTAGGAAATTCCCCATATGATTGGGCCAAGGGTTAAAATGAGTCAAATTGGAAACTAAGAACTAGAGATCACAAAGGGAAATAGGGACATGTTGCACCTATTTTTTCATGAGTCCAAGGAAGCAATTATACATTTTTTTCTAAAGTTCAAAATCATTATCCAACCATTTATTATGTCATTGTAAACCCAATTTCTGCAAATTGTAATGTAAATGATGCTAGTACAATCGTTTTATTATGTAATAACCTAGGCAAGTCTTTGATTTTGGCAACAAATTTCGTCCTAAGAGGTTTTTCGTCTCACTACATTATGTGTGTTTCTAAACATGGATAATCGACAAAGTTTTTCCCTCCAACTTAAACCCCAAAGCAAGGGTGGAGTTCATTAAAAAAGTCTTAGGCGAGTCCTAGTGTTTTTAGTCGAGCATATTGTAAAAGTGATTTGGAAATAATTAAGCGATTTGGCTATATTATTTTATTACATATTACTTGGTCTATTAGATCATATTGTGTCACAGACTTAGGTAATTATTTGAGGGACTATAGCGAATGGGCATCCCCCTTTGAGGGTTGAATTTGTAATTATTTGATGTAAAAAATATTTTAGTGCATGGTCCCTCACAATCTAACACCATGGCTAAAGTTTTTGAGGGTGGAAAAATAATTAATCGCTTCGTGTCAATTAATTAATTTTTTTGGCAAAAATAAAATTAATTCATAAGTTGAAAAATCAATTAATTTAGAGTCAAACAATAAATTTTAGAGAAATTAATTTCTCCAAGTGGGAATGACCAAAAAATTCGTGGGTCAAAAAAAAGTTAATTTTTGGAGGTCCCCCACCAAGACAAAAATAAACATTTTAAGAAAAATTAGGCAATTGGACCTTGGTGGTTAAGTCAAAGTCAAAAATTTGAGGAAATTAATCCAAAATATTTATTTTGGATTAATAAAAATAGTTTTTATGAGAAATTCGAAAATTCCTCAAAGATAAATATTTTCGATGGCAAAGATTAAAATATGATAAAATATTTATCAATGGTCGAAATTATTTTGACGGGGATCAAACCAATTAGCTATTATTTTTCACTTGGAGGATTTATCTATAAATTAGAAGCCATTTTGCTTCTCAAGTCACGATGATGAAAGTTCTGACTCTAGTCGATGTAATTTTGTAACGTTGGTTTTGTTCCATTGATATGTTAGGAACACTTGAAATATCATAATAAAAGACTTGAGGGTTCAGTTCATGGTGTTCTTTGTCTGATGATCTGTGGTATGTGTTGGGTATGTGCTTTCCTATATTGTGCTTAAAATTTTATAAGCTTGTTTATACATTAGATCGTGATAAGAACATTCTATTGGTAGTTTTGGTTCTATCCTAGGCGATTTGATTTACCATATGTTTAACAAGTTTTCTTAAAGAAATATATGGATTTTGTAGGTTTCTCAACCCTTGGGCTCCAAGTTCACAAACTTTGGAGGAGAGTCGTCCTTGTTTAGGATTCGAGATTTTTTTTTGGTTTTCCTACTTCGCTAAGGCTGTAGGCAATACCATAACTTTCGAAACACATTTGATCTATTGTCATAATTAATCATTTAAAAATTTATTTATCGAAATTATTTTTATTCATAAGCATTGTATATTTGTATATAAATTTTAAATTATTTTTGTAGAATAATTTTTGTAAATAATTTTTTTTAACCCTTGTTTTGCAGTCACTGAGGTCTTAGATTTATTTTTCAAATTTTGTATTTTGGAGTTTTGGGTATTTTTATTTTCAATTGTGCAGGTGAGATCAAAGCTATTTCAAGAAGATTTGTTGGGAATTGAGTTATATCTAGGCCCTTGAGTGTAAGATCTAGTCTCCAATATATTTGCACGACCAACATCAATGAACTTTGTAGTGAATTTGAGCAGTTTTACAGATCTGAAGCATATTCAAAATTTTGACGAGGGTTTCAAAAATTTTAGAGCCTCCAAGCCCAACGCCCTCCTTTCAACCCTAGTTTCTGGACATTTTTGGCCTTATTTCCCTTGCCGCGGGTCTCATCTGCCTAGCCGTCAAGCCCTAGGGGCTTCTAGCCCTTGGTCGCAGGTCTAATTTTCCTCCTAGGGCTGGCAGTGACCCTTTTTCCCCTCACTGCAACCTTTTTCAGTCCTTTTAGGCATGGCCACAAGCCTTATGACCTTCCTCTCCTCCTCCTATCCCTTCTCTCCCCTCTTCTCATTCCTCCTTATCCCTCCACTGCCCTTCTTTCACCTTGTCGTAGGACAAAAGAGGCCTTGATCCCTCATTTCTCCTAGATGACAACCCTCGAAGGGCCTTCCATGAGCCTTTGTGGGTATTCTCCTTAGGCTGCAAGCCCATTAGGGCCTTTTCTCCCTCTGTTGTAGCCCTTAGCAACCCTCCTCCCTTCACCGTTGCCTCCTCTTGCCCTCTGTTTCTTTAACACTAGCCTATTAGACCTAGCATTGCTCCATCTTGGTCTCTTCCTGCTCTCATGCATCTTTGTGGGTTATCACTTGATTTCTGAAGCTAGCATGGGTGTGTTGCAGAGATTTGGTGTTAAAAAATGTGATTGCGATTGATTTTGGTATTGGATAAATTATTGACAGTTTCATTAGTCATCTCCAAGCCCAAAGGGCTCATTGGTTTGCCTTTCAATCCCTAAGTTTCCTCACTATGTGGCTACAACAAGATAATCATTCCATAATAGTGACAAAAATCTTCATAAAATTATCATAAAATTAATTATCAACTTTGCTAATACATTGTTAAGTCATTGGTTCCAATTGGGCATTCATCAGTTGGCATAAATCTAAAAATTTTGATGACTGTTATCTCTGGTATAAATGCATCATAAGTTTTGATATAACAATGATATTTACATCATAAAAGGGCCAACTCATTCAAAATCTTGTATTGGAAAAGTTGGTTTGACATTTGGGTTTATATTACTTGCATTTGGCATGCATATGCATCCTCATCTTTGCATCTAAATTATTCTAACTTACTGCTGTCATAAATATCACTTGATGCTCATTTGGATAACATTGGAACTCAAGTAACATAAGGTTTCTATTTTGCATGCTCTAATAGTTCATTGTAGAAAATATTTTCTTCATTGTTTAAAGTTCTATTGGATAAGAATACTAATGTTTTCTTGTGAGTTTTTTATGATCTCTAAAGCCATAAGTTTGGATTAATAAGCTCACTCCCTAAAAAACACTTTAATCTCAAGTGGCATCA
The DNA here is from genome assembly GCA_034641835.2 of Pinus albicaulis. Lineage (NCBI taxonomy): Eukaryota > Viridiplantae > Streptophyta > Pinopsida > Pinales > Pinaceae > Pinus > Pinus albicaulis. The sequence goes on along the minus strand of CM076575.1, from coordinate 1,612,189,520 downwards.
TGTTGAATAGTTTAAGTTATTTGGGAATATTGTGTTACATCACTTGTCTTATTGGAGATCTAATTGCTTCTATCACTCTAATTAGCATTTGAAGGAGCATTAAACCATTTATATCTTAAGTGTTCAAGATCCATTGGTGTTAAAAATATAAGTGTTGGAGCGGGGTCCCTCGAGGCACAAGTTCTGAAGACATTTTTGTATGATTTTGTATGCGCGCTGCACAAATAGAGTCAAGGGGCTTTGGGGTGGGTCAAAGTCCCCCAATTTTGATGTAAATGGGCTTGAATGTACACTGTGGGCCTCAAACCATGGTTTGAGACGATAGTATCTGCGCACTAGGTGTATATAAATAGATAGAATGAGTCCAAGCTAAGTAGTGATATATGTGTTATGAGTTATTGATATTCTGATAAGTTTATGCGTCTATAAGGGTAGTTGGGTTGGGTTGAAAGACTCCTACTGGATGTGTGCGCGGATACGTAGTCCTGGTTGTGTGCGTACTCCGCTGGCTATGTGCACGGAAGGGTTTGTAAGGGTTTTTGAAAGGAACAATTGATGTATGGATTGACAGATCTGAAAGATAATAGAAGGAAAATTTTGGCGAAGTTTACTGTGTTATGCCTCTGAATTGTTTACTGTTTATGCTATGTTAAGATCACATTATCTATTTATTGTGCAAGGATATCTGACATTATTATGAATGTTCATTAATGAGTAGTAGATCTATATAAGTATTCGCATTGGTTAAAATTTAGATCTGGTTCTGTCCTGTTATCTTCCCTAAAGCGAACAATATTCCTGTTTTATCCTATTAATGATTGCACATTCTCTGTGATTCTGTTGTATATTGTTGCGTGCATATGTTTAAGTTCACATTGGGTTTTTCTGAGGACCACTTCATTAATTTCTCATTCAGGGTGCAGAAATCTAGTTCCAACACTCCCCCATACTGCTTTGAGTGAGACTTTGGTCTGCGCAAGTAGATCACTATTGAAAGGGCCAATAGTTGGAGGGTTTTTTGGGTTATCCATAAAATCTGAACCTAGTTCAGGACCCCTCAAGCCAACAAATGGTTCCGTTGTCGGGACCAGGATCATAATTTTGGGGGAGATTTGATGTTGTGGAATCTGTCACGAAACAAATTACAAGATTGGATGGATAGAAAGATCCTTGAATTTGCACTATAAGATAATAGAAGCACTAAGTTGTCCGACGAACAGTGGGTACAGATATAAATTTATATGGAAGTGCAGGAAATTTTATTTTGTTCCTTTGCGCATGAACTACAGGAGTGGTCGTCGCACTTAGCTAAATTCCATCACTGTATAAAAGATGACATAGTCACTGACTGGAATCCTGAACTGATCCATCATGTAGAGAAGTTTGACAATAAGATCACTCGCGCAGTAGATCATTAGATCGATCGCCTCTTGAGAGGATTTGTGACTGAATTTTCCATTGACCAATTTGTGTCATATTCTGAAGTAGAAAAGAGGTTTTTCAAAGGCCCTAGAGGTAAGTTCTTGCGCTCATTGAAATTATTTCTGAAAATGCTATTGTGTAAACGAGGTTGTGTATGCAAACATACTGCTTGAATGCATCAAATAGGTTCAAGTATGCGCAATGGAAGAATTTACCGCGAAGACATTGAAAAATTCATTTATAGCATTTTGAAGCCTATATCTGATAGTGAACCTAAACCAGAAACTACTAGCTCAAGTGAATCTGAGGAAGAGAGCTCATCACATCAGAAACCCTTGAATCTATTTACCACTCCATCCATGTTGGCAATATGATTCTTATGTATTAATATGTTGTCCTTGATGGAAACTATCTAATAAAAGATGGAGTATATGTCTTCAGGAGAAGCTCAATAGTTTGCAGAAGGTCTATCAGAAGAAATGTATAATGTCCAGTAGATTATTGGTTAATATTCATATTGCAGGTTCTATACGCGGGTTTGTATAGGCCAAGTCACGTATACACGCAGATAAGAGCGATCCAAGTCACGTATGCCCTTTGCGCTCCAAAAAAATGATACCAAGGGGCATTACCATGGTATTATCTCACAGTATTGAGTGTTGTGTCGTCTATCTTGATTCCGTCAAAAGAATTCTATCAGCAGTTGTGTGGTTTTGACTCATGGTATTGGTAAAGGGTAAATCTATATAAGGAGAAGAAGATCATAGTGCGAGGTGTGCATGTGTAAGGGCTGTCACTGAATACTTCTCTCTAAAGTATATCTACATGGGATGAACTCTCTTTTATTGGTAGATCTAAATCTATGATGCACCATTAGATACAATGATGGATTAGGATCTCTAGACATGAAATGACTATGTTCTTGCATAATCTATTGAAGAGATGATTAGATATGAGACCTGGCGCATGTTTGCTGAAGTAGAGTGAAGAAATCTGGGTAAGTTCTATAGATCTGAAACATTCTGTAGAATTAAATATTTACAGATCTATACGCTAGTTCGTCTTGGTAAAAGCGCGTATATACGCGGCTTTGTCTCAGAAAAGGCACGTATGGAAGTCAGGGTTTTCTTAAGCTTATTGTAGAGGTTATATGTTTATTGCTGCTATCTGTCAATGAAGTCTTCATATAGATCTGGGTTGCTTGAATATTGTATATGATGCTAAGTTGAATATGTACAAATATGATCAATAAGTGAGTAAATATGTTTAATGATGACTCACTGATTAAGGTTCTACATACTGAAAATATATCTGACTGAAAGCCTGAGATCTGGTTCTGAGATTGACCATATTCTAGAAGATCAGTATTTACAGACCTATACGCAGGTTGGTGTGAAGGAAAGCACGTATACACGCGGGTTCAGTAAAAAAAAGTTGCGTATGAATTTTAAGATAATGAATGTTAAGGGTTAAGTGTGTTCTACATACTGTTTCTGAAATCTGGGTTTTTTACTATACTCTGGTTACAATGATCTCACTGTTTTGATTGAAGTATTGGGTGAAGTTTATTATTGTTGATATTTATGAAGAGTTGTGTTGAAGCTGTGTGATCCAGTGTGAAAATTGACGAAACGTGTTCTGTAGTAATTATGAGGGTTGAAGCCTTCAGTGTGGAAGTAGAAGCTTCCTGCAGGTAGAAGCTAGTGTTCTAATCAAAGGGTTGAAGCTCCCTTTTAGTAGTGGCTGGTAAACGAGATCAGGGGGTTGTAGCTCCCTTCCAGTAGTAGCTGGAAAACGAGAGAAGGTTGCAATCTTCTGCAGGTAGATGCCTGCATACTCATATGAGTCTGCATCAGTACAATATTGTAAGCAGTTTTCCATATAATAAATATTGAAGACATAGACGACAACAACAATGGTTTTCTCCCAAATTTGGTTTCCACCTTAAATCTTGGTGTTCATGTGTGATGATTTATTATGCTGTTACTGCACATATTTACTTCTTAACTAACTATTGCATATTTGATAAGATGAGTTAAAGATTGTTTCTAAAAGTTTATCTAACATTAAAGGTATCTTAGTATACGCAAGTTTCCTTTGGTATATTCGCATGCATACGCGAGTTGGGTTCATTAAAGTCGCGTATGGAATTCTGTAAAGAAAAAGTCAAAATTATCAGTGAGCTCTAAATACTGATTCACCCCCCCCCAACCCAAAACCTCCCCCCCCCTCTCAGTATTTTTCCCAACAATTGGTATCAGAGCAGGTCCTTCTGAAGAAGCTTAATCGCTAGAAGGAATATCAACTATGATGAGAAATCAAGATGGGACAACATCTATCAGGCCTCCTCTCTTCAATGGAAACAACTTAATATTCTGGAAGACAAGGACAAGATCCTATCTTCAGTCTCTTGGAGTATATGTATGGGCTATAGTTGAAGGAGGTTATCAATATCCAGCTTCAATTCCAACAGATGCAACAATAATAAAGAATTATGAAACCAATGCAAAGGCAATCAATGCATTATTGGGAAGTTTGACTGAATTAGAATTTGTGAAAGTCATGCAGTTGAATACAACAAAGGAGATATGGGACAAAATCATTCTAAGATATGAAGGCGACGCCAAGGTAAAAAGTGCTAAACTCCAAACTCTCAGAATTCAATATGAAAAACTCAAAATTCATAATGAGGAAAGCATTGTCAGTTTCTTTTTATGTCTAAATGATATTTTAAATCGTATGAGAAATCTGGGTGAAACCATAGCTGACACTACTCTGGTATAAAAGGTTTTAGGATCTCTAACTCCCAAATTCGAGTCAAAAGTGTCTGCTATTGAAGAGACGCAGGCTCTACAAACTCTTACTGTTGTTCAACTTCATGGGATTCTCACTGCTTGTGAAATGAGAAAAGGAGGTCCATCTGAAGTCAAAGAAGTTGTCTTCAGAGCTGCTGCAAAAGGAAAGGAGGTAGAAGAACAAGAAGGATCAGGGTATGTTTCAGAAGAAGATGAGATAAATTTTGTAAAGAAGCTACAACTTGGCACTGGAAGGTTCAGAGGCAAGCTTTCTTTTAAATGTTTTGCTTGTGGAAGAGTTGGTCATTATGCCGCTAAATGTCCCCATAAAGATAGTCATGAAAAGGGAAAGGAAGTGGTTAAAGGAAATAAGAAACGGTTTATCAATAGAAAAATCTAATATACTCATAAAGATAGTGATGGTCTATAAGATAGTGAAGAAAGAGAATCTGATCAAGATATTAGACTATTCATGGCTTTTGAAAAAGACTCTAGTGAGGCTAAATATACTTTTATGGATGCATTAGAAGAAAATGATTTTCTTCAAGAAATAAATCATCTCAAAATATGTTTGGAAGAAAACAAAATTTCCATAGATACTCTAAAGAATCAAATTTTAGAAAAGGAGAAGCATAATGAGAAATTAGAATGTGAAATAGTAAGTCTAAGAAAGGAAATTGAGAAAGTGAAAACTTTAAATCTTAGATTTTCTAAAGGATCTAAAACCTTAGATGAGATTATCAAGGTACAACGCTCTCCTCTTATAAAGACAGGTCTTGGATATATTGGAGAATCATCTCAGTATTCAGCACCAAGCTATCTAAATGCAGCTAAAGCCAGCTTGCAACATTCTATCTCTCAGCAAAAGAACAAAGAAAATACATAGGTAAAGCATGACCACTTTAATACAAGGAAGAACAATATCATAAATATCAATCAGCAGGTAAACATAAATAGAAGATTTCATGATCACAAAAATTTCTTCTTTAATGGACAATGTTTCTCATGTCATAATTTTGGTCATAAAGATGCTCAATGTGTTGCATACAAAACCATCATGACCAGAGAAACAAAAAAGAAAAGAAATGAGAGTGGAATAAAGAAGAATACTTATAACAAATTTTCTCCTCTTCAAAATGAAATTGAATGTGCTTATTGCAATAACTTTGGTCATGAAGAATTTGAATGTAGGAGCAAAATTCAACCAACAGAGCATATACCTTCAAATTCCAAGGTATGGAGAAAGAAAGACTTACAGGTTGAAAGATATGGCATAGCTTTATTTGCAGAAGGGGAAGAAAATCAATGGTACATTGATAGCGGATGCTCAAAACACATGATAGGTGATAAAAATAAACTCCTTTCATACAATGCTCTAGAGAAAGAAAAGAATGTTACCTTTGGAAATGACTCTCCTGTTGTCATTAAAGGAAAAGGTTCTGTTTTTCTAAAAGAAAAGGTGAAAGCTAACAATGTTATGTGTGTGGATGGATTAAAGCATAACCTGTTAAGTGTGAGTCAAATGTGTGATCAAGGAAATGAAGTTGTCTTTAGTTCAAAAGAATGCGTAGTACGCGAACTTGACATAGGAAAAATAGTAATAAAAGGAACTAGAACACCAAGTAATCTGTATGTATTGAAAGGTGGCCAAGAACAATGCTACTTGGGTAAATCTTCAGAAAATTTGTTATAACACAGAAGGTTGGGACATTTAAGCTTCTCTCAAATAAGCAAATCCAACAGACTCAAAGCTGTTTGTGATCTTCCCAGAATCACTCTACCTGAAAGTACCATATGTAAATCATGCCAATTTGGTAAGCAAACCAGGGTGCAATTCAATGCTAAAGAAGGATCATCAAGTAAGCCTCTTGAAATTATACATACTGATCTATGTGGTCCTATAAGGAAAAAGTCACCCCGTGGAGAACAATACTATATTTTATTTATTGATGACCTCTCTAGAATGTGTTGGATCAGTTCACTGACACATAAAGATGAAGCATTTGAAAAATTTAATATCTTCAAAGCTTTGGTTGAAAATGAATTAAATCTAAAAATAAAATATCTTAGATCTGACCGAGGGGGAGAATATATATTTGATGAATTCTTTGATTTCTGTGAATATCATGGCATAAAAGGACAATTTTCTGTCGCTGGAACCCCACAAAAAAATGGCGCGGCAGAAAGGATGAATAGAAAATTTCAACAAATGGCTTGGACTATGCTTGATGAATCTGGAACTCCCGATACATTTTGGGGAGAAGCAACACATACTGCAGTAAATATTCTGAACAAGGCTCATGTTCGTGTGAACAGTGATAAAACTCCTTATGAACTCTGGTATGGCAATCTTCCCATCGTAAAACATTTTATATTGTTCGAAAGAAAATATTTTATTAAGAACAATGATAAAAAAATTGGTAAGTTTGAACTTAGAGCAGATGAAGGAATATTTCTTGGTTACTCTTCTAGAAGTAAAGCATATAAATATTACAATAAAAGACTTCGGAAGATTGTTGAATGTATTGATGTTGTAATTGACGAGTCTCTCTCAGCTCCTAAAAGGGAAATTACAACAACAAATGAAGATGATGATGATGTATATTTTCCCTCATCAAATAGCAAAAATATAGAAGGTGAACCCAATGAAGTACTAGAAGAAGATCTATCTGAAAAGGCTCCATCTAGGTATGTTCAAAAGAATAATCCAGAATCTCAAATTTTGGGAGAAAATGGATCAGGTGTCCAAAAAATAAGAGCTCTTGTAGGATATCCTAGCTATCTGGAATTCTTATCAACTATTGAACCACATAATGTAAATCAAGCTAGTAAAGATGAATGTTGGATTCAAGCCATGAATGAAGAACTTGATCAAATTGAAAAGAATGATACTTGGGAATTGGTTCCAAGACCTCATGATAAAAATGTTATTGGAACAAAATGGATATTCAAAAACAAGTTAAATGAAAATGGAGATGTTATTAGAAACAAATCTAGAATTGTTTGGAAAGGGTATGCTCAACAAGAAGGTATAGACTTTGAAGAAACATTTGCTCCTGTAGCTAGACTTGAAGCCATAAGAATGTTTATTTATTTTTCAATTTTTCAACAATGCAAAATTTATCAAATGGATGTTAAATCTGCTTTCCTCAATGGTGATCTAGAAGAAGAAGTTTATATAGAACAACCAGAAGGATTCATTTTGGAAAATGATGAAAAAATTATCTACAAACTTAAAAAGGCTTTATATGGTCTCAAACAAGCTCCTCGGGCATGATACTATCGTCTTGAAAAATACCTTCATCAACAAGGTTTTACAAAGGGATCAACTGATAGTAACTTATACACAAAAATGGAGAATGATAAACTATTGATTGTAGTTGTATATGTTGATGACATCATTTTTGGAAGTAATGAAGAGTCCACGAGTCAAAAATTTTCTTCTGTTATGCAACAAGAATTGGAAATGTCTTTACTTAGAGAACTAACATTTTTTCTTGGCTTACAAGTGCAACAAACAACATATGGAATATTTTTATCACAAGAAAAATATCTTAAGCAAATTCTGAAGAAGTATGGGATGGAAGATTGCAAACCTGCGAGTACTCCAATGGTCACTGGATGTACCCTCGGTTCTCATGATGATTCTCCCACAATGAATCAACCAAAATATAGATCCATGGTTGGAAGTCTGTTTTATCTAACTGGGACAAGACCAGGTATTGTTGGATGATTCCAAGCTAATCCAAAAGAGCCTCACCTTCAGGCTGTAAAAACAATATTCAAATATCTACAAGGGACTCAAGACTTTGGTCTATGGTATCCAAAGAATGATGATCTCACTCTTCATGCTTACACAGATGCGGATTGGGATGGAAATGTTAATGATCGAAAAAGCACTAGTGGTGGTGCATTTTATATGGGACCTCGATTAGTATCTTGGTTCAGCAAGAAACAAAGTTCTTCTGCCTTATCTACATTAGAAACAAAATATGTGGCTACTGCATCATGCTGCACACAACTCCTTTGGATGATGCAGACTCCACAAGAAATTCAAATCAAATGTTCACCTCCCATCTCCGTTTTATGTGAAAATACAAGTGCCATTAGTATCTCAAAGAATCCTGTTATGCATTCCAAGACCAAGAACATTCCTATCAAGTATCACTTCCTACGTGAACAAGTGCTTGAAAAAAAAGTTAAATTGGAGTATGTTCCCTCCAAAGAACAAGTTGCTGATATGCTTACTAAACCTCTTCCCAGGGAAGCATTCGAATATCTCAAAAAGAAGTTGGAAGTTGTCTCTGCCTCTTTGATCAAATCTGCTTAATTTCAGAAGTTTAAATTTGATACGATGGTTTCATAAAGGCGAAACGCGTATATACACGAGTTTCTATGCATAAAACCGCGTATGGGTTTTTCTAATAGAAATTCTCTAGGTCAGCTTTCAAAACAGTAGTGGTGTTGTTCTAATATTCATCTTTCTGTATCATTCTTTGATATTTATCTCCTTGATGAATTGGTTGTTGAAGGTGTTCAGGATGTACAAGCTTAGGGGGAGCACCTGCCTAGTTGAAAAGGATGCATTGTTGGCATTCTGATTGGTTTCTGCTTTATGATCTCTTATGTCCTGGTTATGAAAATTCATTTCTGTAATTTGATGAAAAGGGCATTTTGATACCCATGATGAAAATTGTTATATTTCGTCATGTAAGGACTTATTCAAATTTGTAAACCCACTTGGTTGGGTAGTTGAGTCAATTATGTAATTCCACTTGGTTGGATCATTGATGCAAGTATGAGTCTTTGGTGATAGGAAAGATCATACTCGGTTGAGTTATAGAGTCATGTAATTCATTGAAAAATCTATCTAGAGATTCAGCATGATCTCAGGGGGAGCATGGTCAATATAGTGGACATCAAATATGCAACGCTCTTGTTTCGGTATTGATCCTACTTTTTCCATTGATGTCAAAGGGGGGGGGGGGGGGGGGGGGGGGGTTTTTTGGAGTGTTTGAATAATGTTTATATATCTACAGGATGTGGTGATCAAACTCCATCATGGTTGCCATCAAGTCCAAAGGGGGATATTGTTGGCAATATGATTCTTATGTCTTAATATGTTTTCCTTGACGGCAACTCTCTATTAAAATATGGAGTATATGTCTTCAGGAGAAGCTCAGTAGTTTGCAGAAGGTTTATCAGAAGAAATGTGTAATGTCCAGTAGAAGATTGGTTAATTTTCATATTGCAGGTTCTATACGCGGGTTTATACAGGCCAAGTCGCGTATACACACAGATAAGAACGATCCAAGTCGCATATGCCCTTTACACTCCAAAAAGATGATAGCAGGGGGCATTACCATGGTATTAGTTCACACTATTGAGTGTTGTGTCATCTATCTTGATTCTGTCCAAAGAATACCATCAGAAGTTGTATGGTTTTGACGCATGGTATTGGTAAAGGCTAATATATAAGAAGAAGAAGATCATAGTGCAAGGTGTGCATGTGTAAGGGCTGTCACTAAATACTTCTCTCTAAATTATATCTGCATGGGATGAAATCTGTTTTATTGGTAGATCTGAGTCTATGATGCACCCTTGGATACAATGATGGATCAGGATCTCTAAACCTGAAATGACTATTTTCTTGTACAATATATTGAAGAGATGATTAGATCTGAGACTTGGCGCATGTTTGCTGAAGTAGAGTGAAGAAATATGGGTAAGTTCTATAGATCTGAAACATTCTGTAGAATTAAATATTTACATATATATACACTATTTCGTCTCGGTAAAAGCACGTATATACACAGCTTTGTATCAGAAAAGGTGCGTATGGAAGTCAAGGTTTTTTTAAGCTTATTGCAAAGGTTATCTGTTTATTGCTGCTGTCTGTCAATGAAGTCTTCATATAGATCTGGGTTGCTTTAATACTGTATATGCTGCTAAGTTGAATATGTACAAATATGATCAATAAGTGAGTAAATATGTTTAATGATGACTAACTGATTAAGGTTCTACACACTGAAAAGATATATGACTAAAAGTCTCAGATCTGGTTCTGAGACTGGCCTTATTTTGGAAGATCAATATTTACAGATCTATACACAGGTTGGTGTGAAGGAAAGTGCGTATACATGTAGGTTCAGTAAAGAAAAGTTGCATATGCATTTTAAGAAAATGAATGTTCAGGGTTTAGTGTGTTCTGCATACTGTTTCTAAAATCTGGGTTTTTTACTGTACTCTGGTTACAGTGATCTTATTGTTTTGATTGAAGTATTGGGTGAAGTTTATTATTGTTGATCTTTATGAAGAGTTGTCTTGAAGCTGTGTGATCCAGTGTGAAAATTGATGAAACGTGGTCTGCAATAATTCTGAGGGTTGAAGCCTTCAGTGTGGAAGTAGAAGCTTTTTTCCAGTAGAAGTCGGTGTTCTGATCAGGGGGTTGAAGCTCAATTCCAGTAGTGACTGGTAAACGAGATTAGGGGGTTGTAGCTCCCTTCGAGTAGTAGCTAAAAAACGAAAGAAGGTTGTAGCCTTCTGCAGGTAGATGCCTGCGTACTAATATGAGTCTGCATCAATACAATATTGTAAGAGGTTTTCCATATAATAAATATTGAAGACAAAGACAACAACAACGATGGTTTTCTCCCAAATTGGGTTTCCACCTTAAATCCTGGTGTTCATGTGTGATGATTTATTATGCTGTTACTGCACATATTTACTGCTTAACTAACTATTGCATAACTGATAAGCTGAGTTAAATATTGTTTCTAAATGTTTATCTAACATTAAAGGTATCTTAGTATACGCAAGTTTCCTTTGGTATATCCGCATGCATATGCGAGTTGGGTTCATTAAATTCGTGTATGGAATTCTGTAAATAAAAAGTTAAAATTATCAGTGAGCTCTAAACACTGATTCACCCCCCCCCCCCCTCTCAGTATTTTTTCCAATAATTGGTATCAGAGCAAGTCCTTCTGAAGAAGCTTAATCGCTAGAAGGAATATTAGCTATGATGAGAAATCAAGATGGGACAACATCTATCAGGCCTCCTCTCTTCAACGGAAACAACTTAATCTTCTGGAAGACATGGACAAGATCCTATCTTTAGTCTCTTGGAGGAGATGTATGGGCTATAGTTGAAGGAGGTTGTCAATATCCAGCTTTTGTTCCAACAGATGCAGCAGAAAGAAAGAACTATGAAACCAATGAAAAGGTGGTCAATGCATTATTGGGAAGTTTGAATGAATCAAAACTTGTCAAGGTCCTACAGTTGAATACAACAAAGGAGATACGAGAGAAAATCATTCTAAGCTATGAAGGTGATGCCAAGGTAAAAAGTGCTAAACTCCAAACTCTTAGAATTCAATATGAAAAACTCAGAATGCATAATGAGGAAAGCATTGCCAGTTTCTTTTTACGTCTAGATGATATTGTAAATCGTATGAGAAATCTAGGTGAAACCATAATTGACACTACTCTGGTAGAAAAGGTTTTAAGATCTCCAACTCCCAAATTCAAGTCAAAAGTGTCTGCTATTGAAGAGAAGTAGGAGCTACAAACTCTTACTATTGTTCAACTTCATGGGATTCTAACTACTTGTGAAATGAGAAAAGGAGGTCCATCTGAATTCAAAGAAGCTGTCTTCAGAGCTGCTGCAAAAGGAAAGGAGGTAGAAGAACAAGAAGGATCAGGGTATGTTTCAGAAGAAGATGAGATAAATTTTGTAAAGAAGCTACAACTTGGCACTGGAAGGTTTAGAGGTAAGCTTCCTTTTAAATGTTTTGCTTGTGGAAAAGTTGGTCATTATGCTGCTAAATGTCCCCATAAATATAGTCATGAAAAGGGAAAGGAAGTGGTTAAAGGAAATAAGAAACGGTTTATCAATAGGAAAATCTATTATACTCATCAAGATAGTGATGGTCTATCAAATAGTGAAGAAGGAGAATCCGATCAAGATATTAGACTACTCATGGCTTTTGAAAAAGACTCTAGTGAGGCTAAAGATACTTTTATGGATGCATTAGAAGAAAATGGTTTTCTTGAAGAAATAAATCATCTCAAACTATGTTTGGAAGAAAACAAAATTTCCATAGATACTATAAAGAATCAACTTATAGAAAAGGAGAAGAACAATGAGAAATTAGAATGTGAAATAGTAAGTCTAAGAAATGAAATTGAGAAAGTGAAAACTTTAAATCTTATATTTGCTAAAGGATCTGAAACCTTAGATGAAATTATCAAGGTACAACACTCTCCTCTTATAAAGACAGGTCTTGGATATATTGGAGAATCATCTCAATCTTCAGCACCAAGCTATCTAAATGCAGTTAAAGCCAACTTGCAACATTCTGTCTCTCAGCAAAAAAATAAAGAAACCACATAGGTAAAGCATGACTACTTTAATACAAGGAAGAACAATAAAAAAAATATCAATTAGAAGGTAAACATAAATAGAAGGTTTCATGATCGCAGAAATTTCTTCTTTAATGGACAATGTTTCTCATGTCATAATTTTGGTCATAAAGCTACTCAATGTGTTGCATACAAAACCATCATGACCAGAGAAGCAAGAAAACAAAGAAATGAGATTGGAATAAAGAGGAATACTTATAACAAATTTTCTCCTCTTCAAAATGAAAATGAATGTTCTTATTGCAATAACTTTGGTCATGACGAATCTGAATGCAGGATAAAACTTCAGCCAACAGAGCATATACCTTCAAATTCCAAGGTATGGAGAAAGAAAGAATTGTAGAAATTATATGCACTAAGCATGCATATGTCCTACATCCACCTGATCTCACACTATTTAACTTTATGCAAGATACTGAATCAATTCTGTTAGCCCCCTATAATTTTTTTACGAGCAAAGTAAGGGGCTAAATTGTTTTTGAGTCTTCAAGGAATGCATCTCCCCTGAAGACACATCATCCTTGAAGTCTCCTGTGCTTTTGCCTTTGATAAAATCCCTCTACTGACTCCCTTTATAAAGTCTCACTTAGTGCAAAAGCTGTGCTCCAAAAGGCCTACATTTATCCCTTGTATCCCTGCAAAATGTCCCTTTTTCAACCCTTTTTCCCCTTTGTTAAAGTCCCCCATTTTATCTCCTAAACCATCCCCAAATCCCCTTAAACCTTCTAAGTCACTTTCTTTCCCCTCTCCAAACCTTTAAAAAACCTTATTGCCTCTACCGTTACCCTTCCCTGGCCTTGAATCTCACTAAAAATGGGCCAAAAAACCATGTTTTCCATACATATGGGTCTTAGCCACTCTCGGCCAGCCCCCTTAACCTTTCCCACCACGCGACCGCGGCGCTAGAACCACCCGCCAACTCGAAAGCGCTTATCTCAAATCCATATCGGGCGCGTTTTAAACCGTCGATTTGTACAGATCGGACAATCGTCGTTTTCCCACAGCATCCACCGTTCACCCCGTTCACTGCTCAGATCGCATCTTCACCGTTCATTTACCCACTAGATCGACGGTCCGGAGTTTACCCGCCCCGGTGGTCCCCGCGCGCTGTTCTAAAACCGGCGGTATCTATCGCACCGCCTTTGAGGGGTGGGCGGTATTTTTCGTTTGGCCAGTGATTCCACTCATCGCATGATGCGTGGCAGCGACACTATTTCAAAACCTTCCACTCATCGCGCGTTATTGTTCAGCAGAAAACCCGGTGCCATATGCATGTGCACCGTCCGATCTGCGATCGTCCATCTGATGGTTGCCGCACCACGAAGCTGCGCGGAAGTTAACCAAGGCATCCGTACCCCTGGCCCACCATCCATCGCCCTCCGACGCATTCCTAGCCGTCGATCTCCTCCTGAGATCGGACGGTCCTGATTTAAAGTTAGTACTGCCGTAACCCCGTCCCGCCACGTCATCTGTCCACGTGTTTTTGTCACATTGTCGCTCGTCCCTTTATATATTCCATTCAAAGGTCAATTTCAAAGGTTTTTCATTTAATTTACCATCTGTGCCACCTTCCAACTGTATTTCCCACTATTTCCACCACACTGCAAGCCTTCCACAACATTTCTCGCCATTCCTCCATCGTTGCATCACCATATCGCAGGCCATCAAAGCGTCCCCAACATTGTTTTCTTAACAGGTTTTTGTGTTTTGCAGGGTTACCGGGTGGTGAAAGCCACCATGATTACACAGTTTTTATTACAGCGGCCAAAAAATGCAGAAAGGACCGTGTGCAGAGTTCGAAGTAACGAAGCAAAGCCTATGAAGGTGATTGATATGATCGCCATTTAAAGAGCAGGGTTAAACTCTGCAAAATCTACCCCAGAGCCATTAAAGCGCAAATTTCACCGACAGGGACAGGAAATGGAGTAGCAGAGAGTTTAAGGCATGAAAATGAAGTTCTTTGAGCCTTAACTCAATGGTTTAGAGGCAAAGTACCTGATTGAAGACGTCATGGATCACACAGAGGGTACAGAGCGCATAAATGGATGTATATCAGGTTTTCTACATCAGCAGAATGTTTTTCTCCATAAAAGGATACGGTACACATTATTGTTTCAGTCTACATTGTGTCCAAGCAAAGATTTTCACCCTGACGGAGCAGTCCTATGCTATCAGAGCATTTGATTCACAGTATGGCAGACCCTAGCATCATTATTCACTTTTTGTTCATTCACCAGAAGTACCATAGAGTACTGCAGCCAAAGTACATCAGAGACATACCGGAGTAAATGGAAGCCTGGAGAAGACCACTCTTTCACCCAAAGAGTGCCATGGATAAATGCACAGAATTTAAATAGAATGGGCCTCGGCCCTCTTCCTTTCCTGAGTTTTAATGATGCATTTAGTTTTTCACCTACCTTCTCTGCTCCACTTGAGCTATAAATTCATGAAGAAACTCATTGTAAAGGTTGTTGATCAATTATCAGAGAATTGCAAGCTGTTTCTTTTGAGACATAGTCTGCAGTAATAAGTAATAAAGGTAGAATTTGAGAGATCATTTTTTTTCTGTTGAGTATTTAGCTATTGAAATGTGTGTTGTTTCTTTGTCATAATGACTTGTTCTTTGGATCTGATCATAGCAGTGATGTTTTTCTATCTGTCTGTATTTGTGGTAACTTACATTCCATTGTTTCATTTCTGATGACACATCGGAAATTGGCATAGGATTACCCTTGTTAGAGTACCCTATGTTTCTGCTCTCCTTGCCTTTGATGTTTTCTACTAAATGTGTTATCTAAGAATTGATTTCAGTTGATTTAACCAGTGTAGTGGATGTTGTTGCCTGCTAGCTGATGTATGAATTAAATGAATCTGTTCTTAGATGTTATTGTTAGGATTTAGCTGGAATATTTGGGAACACTGGGGATTAGAGTTAGCCCTGTCCACTAGGATCCTTGTACGACCAACTAGCCTTTCTAAGATCCCTCAAGCTGGAGGCCGAAGTATTGAGAGTTCAAAGTCTCTCTCTGATCTCAGGTCTTTAACTTTGTATTATAAACCTTTATTGTTCCTCCTCCCCTACCATTTCATACCACATTATCATCTTTAAGATCCAATGTTTTAGATGACTAGCCCAATTGAAAGCCTGCATATTGATTAGCAAGCAAATCCTTTCCTGACTCCATTGCCCAATGGTCTTGAATGCTCCCTGGAATACTTCACCTATGCCTAAATCCTCTTTGCTCATCCTTGTCTTATATTGAACACTTCTGTCCTGATAACCAGCAACCAAACAAACAATCAAACAAACAAACCCTGTGCCTATAACTAGCCTAATATCTTAACCTTTGACCTTCAAAGACATTACCTTTAGCAATCATAGAGAGATCCCTCTCTGGACCCAGGAGGGCTAGATCCTAGGGTCTGAAAGTGGTTTGATGTTGTCTCATCTTTTGGTTTTGCCAATCTGGCCAAAACATGGGAACCCCAACATAATGGTGACTCCGCTGGGGAAAAAATCTGAGTGCCTAAACTGATAACATCTGTTTGTCTCCCATTGTCGTCACCGAACATAATGGCGACTCCGCTGGGGAAAAAATCTGAGTGCCTAAACTGATAACATCTATCTGTCTCCCATTGTTGTCACCGAACATAATGGCGACTCCACTGGGGAAAATCTGAGTATTTCTCATCTTACTACATCATAGAGCCTCAAAAACCTAGAAACTCTGGTTAGGTTGGCAGTTAAACACTCCTATTCACAGATCAACCTCTATACCATTTGTTGTGTTTCTCCCACACTCTTAGACAGAGTCTGGAAAGGGCCAGGTAGCCTCCAGATCTCACACTCTTTCAGAGGTGACATATCTGGTAAATGCCCTCCCAGTCAATCTCCGGTTAGAGTTTGCTGTGTTTGAGGTTATTCCTGAAAAGGGACATCACCTAAGCATTGTGGTGGATAGTGTACCCTCTAGAAACATCCTAAACCCTCCACTTGGCGACTCCATAATCCCTTAAAGATCAAAGACTCCACTGGTGATCAGTAGGCCTGCTGATTATCTTGATTTTACATAAGACTCCACTGGGAGACCAGCCTCCATAACAACATCAACCACAATAGAAGTAACAAGTAGGGTTAAGCTGCTTGGTTAGAAAATAGCATTCTGGCTTCAAGAACCATTCATACAAGAGCTTATCCTAACCCAAACCCCCCTGAAATAGTTGAAAACCCTGAGATCATCTTCAAGAGATCTCCTACACTTAAAAAATCAACTATTTCTAGCCACATCCAAAGAGCTAGCTCTACACCAGAAGACTTTACAGCTATTTTAGACTCAGTTTTTGACCTAGGCACCCAAAACAGTTTACCAAGAACTAGGTCATTCAGTGTCCTAGACCAGCCAGATCTTGAGTTCCCTGGTTCACCACCTCAAAGTGGTAAACACCTTTGGAATAGACAGACCCCTCCATCTACACCTCCTGATATTCACTTCATTCAAAACTTGGGGCTCTGCCACCCTAAATCTGCCCAACAAGCTTCTGCTGGTCCAAATATCCCTGTCATCCATATACTAGCTGCTCAAGCCAACCCTTTACCTCATCAAAACATCATCTTGGCAGCCTGGTATGCACCTCTGGTTTTACCTCAGCCTCTAGTACCCTTACCCAATGATTATCAATCAAAGATCCCACACTTCACTGCAAAAGAGTCCACCACAACTCAGCACCATGTAGATAGGATGGAATATTCTTTTGACTACATGGAAATATATGATGAAACAATCAAAATGAGAATCTTTGCCCAAAGCTTAGGAGGTGATGTGAAAAAATGGTTTAAGGGCCTACTTCATAATAGTATCCAAGACCTCCCAACCTTATATCAGACCTTCATAAACAAATGGGAAGTTAAGGAAAATCCTCTCCAAATCCTAGCAGAATACAAGAACCTGAAAAGGAATGTAGGAGAAAGTGTTCAGGACTACTCTACAAGGTTTAACATAATTTATAATGCTCTTCCACCACACATGAAACCTCCCCTAGGAATGGTCCTAGTGAAATATCCTGAAGGCCTGGATGATGACATGGCCTACCAGCTTAGGGAGAGGGATTACAACACATTGGAAGACATGAAAAAAGGAGCAGTGAGTGTAGAGGCAAATCTGATTGAGAAAAAAACAAGATTGAGGGCTGAGAAAAGGGTAACATATAGAGATGACAATGTAGCTTCCACATCTGACCCCAATAATGACCGCATATCCAAAAACATGGAAAAGCTACAACAAATGATGGAAAAAATGGTTGTCACAGTTATTAACTTAAACAGAAATCAAAACCATAACCAGAACCAAAACTTTAGAAGAAACAATGCCACTCCCAACAGACAAAGACAATCAGATCAGCAAGTTATTCCCCCATTCCAAGAAAAAATTTTAGATGAAGATGAGGGAATCATAGAAGAGTCTGAGGGGAACACAATAAAAATGTTCGAAACAGAAAATTCAATCCACAACTGTTACACAGAAGAAGATCAGCCCTCACCCTCATATTGGGATGAGGAATGGTTAGAATATGAAGATTACAGGTTAGGATTTGCAAATGCCATGATGTAGGTCAGAGAAGAATATGAACTTAGAAGCAAAAAGAGCCTAGAAACTGCCAAACCAAAAGTTTCTGAGGTTACCATCAAGAAAGGGCCTGAGAAAACTTCTAAAGTGACTACTGAAAGTAACAAATCAGCAGCTGAGAGTTCTGGAAAGAACAAAGAAAAAGACAACCAAAACACTGATAAACAAGGTCAACCAACAAGCAGTACTAACACTACAGTTAGTACTCCTGATAAAACAGTTTCTAACACTGTACATAGTGAGAATCAACACACTGATTCAACCACTAAGGTGGTGACTAACAAAATAGAGTTGAACATTCCAAAGAGTTAGTCCACTTTCAATTTGGAGAGTGAGATTGCAAAAATTAAAATCTCTGTCCCACTCTCTGAGCTGGCCACTTAGGATGTATATAAAGGCCAAATTTTGAAAGCATTAAATTTAGGAGAGAACAGTGACATTGTAAATCTAAGTGATGATCAACCTGCCCTTCTGTTTGGTCCAAAGATAGAAGGAAAGTTTCAGGAAGGGGTAGTGTCACCTTTCTATATCAGTCTCAACGTCCATGATAAGATTCTCCACAATGCAATGCATGATTCTGGGGCATCACACAACGTGATGCCTAAAGTAGTGATGGAAAGATTAGGCCTAGAGATAACCCGATAACCCGTCCCTATAAAGACTTATATTCATTTGACTCTAGCAGAGTAAAGTGTCTTGGCCTAATCAAAGACCTGTGTGTAAGCCTTACCCAGATTCTAGCAAAATGTATGGTCATGGATGTTGTGGTGGCAGATGTGCCACCCAAGTATGGCATGCTATTTTCAAGATCATGGGGAGCCAAGTTGCAAGGAACAATGCAGATGGATGGGGCTTATGCCACAATCCCAATCTTTGGCCAACTTAGGAGACTATACAGAGAGGCACAAATGAAATTCCTGGTTAGTAGCCCCGAAAAGCCTGAAAATTCACCTTTATACTCTGTACATACAGACCTTGAATCCTTTATCCTTTGTAATGATGAATCCTCAGAAGGGTCAGAGTCCAAAAACAGAGATACAAAAAAGGAAACAGAGCCCATGGACTTTAACATAATGGCTACTTTGGACTCAGAAGAGAAAGACGTAGAAAAATTTGAACAGTGCACTGAAACAAGAACTCAAAGTGAACCAAAATCAGAATGCAGTCAGCTGATTAGTCACCCTTCATAAACACATACACCACACCAAGAACGAAACGATGATAAACCCGAGAATGAAACCTTATGGGAAATGAATTTCGATGGGTCATGCACCAACAAAACTGCTGGGGAAGGAGTGTGGATACATAACACAAAGAGTGGTTACACAGAGAGCCATGCATGTAACCTGCACTTCAAATGTACAAACAATATTGTAGAATATGAGGCTCTTATCCTAGGCTTAAACCTGTTGAGAAAATTAGGAGCCCGTAGGATAACTGTGCATGGGGACTTTGAGCTGATCATTAAACAGGTGAATGGTGAATATACAACAAAACATCCTAGACTGAGGGCATACAGGAATGACGCTATGGATCTATTGAAAACTTTTGTGGAATACGATCTGGTGTTTGTCCCTAGGAGCCAGAACGATATTGCAAATGGACTAGCCTGCATGGCCAGTTCGTATCATAAGCTGCCTAGTGACCAAAAGATCATCATTCAGACCAAATTCATACCTGCAGTGCCGGAAAATGAAAAATATTGGCAGGTCTTTGAGGGTGATAAACAGATTGAAGATTTCCTGGTAGGCAGGAATGGGTTTGAATTTTCTGATTCAGACTCTAAATCTGACAATAGCTGCCTAAGTGAAGAGTCCTCAGATGAGGATAAAACACCCTATAATATAGAAATAAACACTTTAAACGAACAGATTGGAAATCCAAACGAAAAATGTGAAAATGCAGATAGTGAAGAAGTAGAGGTGTTGTAGGCCAAAGATAAGAACATACCCCAAGGTCTGGCACCTTTAGGGGACCTATTTGAATTTGATGATGTAGCTAAAAAGCCCACTATAGAACATGCAGACTCTGATGTTGAGGAATGAAACATAGGCACTGAAGAGAAACCCAAGATGATCAAATTGGCTAAGTCCCTGCCTGCAAACATGAAAAGGAAATACATTGACCTTTTCAAGGAATTCATTGATGTGTTTGCTTGGAGTTATGAGGACTTAAAGGCCTATGACACAAACATCATACAACACAAAATACCCTTGAAAGAAAATTAGAAGCCTTTTAGACAGAACTCCGTAGGATAAACCCAAAACAATTGCCTGCAGTTGAAAAGGAGATTAAAAAGATGTATGAAGCAGGCATAATATTTCCTGTTAGGTTCTCTGATTGGGTATCAAACCTAGTGGCTGTAAGAAAGAAAACAGGGGAGATTAGATTGTGCATAGATTTCAAGAATCTTAATAGAGCCTCACTCAAAGACAATTAACCTTTTCCAAAAATGGAACACATCCTTCAGAGAGTAGTAGGCTCAAAGAGGATCTCCCAGCTAGATGGTTTTTCAGGTTACAACCAAGTCTTAGTAATCCCAGAAGACCAACTCAAAACAACCTTTACCATCCATGGGGCACTTTTATGTATGTTAAGACGCCCTTTGGACTGATGAACGCTGGTGCAACCTTCCAAAGAGCAATGGAAATAGCTTTTTCAGATGAAATAGGACACTTCATTGTCATATATCTAGATGACATAACAATCTATTCCAAGACTGAAGAAGAACACCTAAAACACTTGAGAAAAGTGTTTGAAAAATGTAGAAGGTTCAGTCTGTCATTGAATCCTAAAAAGACTGTATTTGGACTACAAGAAGGACAATTTATGGGCCATATCATATCTGAGAAAGGGATTAGGATAGACCCACAAAGAGTTGAGGGAATACTACAAATCACACACTTGAGGAACATTAAAGAGTTACAATCCTTTATTGGGAAAATCAACTTCCTCAGGAGGTTTATTCCCAACTTAGCTAAACACCTTAGAAATATGACTAACATGTTAAGGAAAGGTGTAGGAGTCAAATGGACTGTCGAAGCTAAAAAATATTTTGAATCAGTTAAACTTGCATTCACCTGGGCTCCCGTCCTAATCAGCCCAGATTTCTCAAAGGATTTCCTGATCTTTTCATTTTCCTCTGAGCATACAGTGGCTGCAGTTCTGCTGCAGAAAAATCAAGAGGGAATGGAACAACCCATTTCTTTCTTCAGCAAGGCACTCAGAGATGCACCCTTGAAATACAACATAATGGAAAAACAGGCCTATGCTCTGATTAAGGCCTTGAAAGACTTTCGGGTGTACATACTGCATTCCCACACCATAGCCTATGTACCCAACATAGTGGTTAAAGACATCTTGTCCCAAGACCCAGATGGGAAGAGGGGCAAATGGATTGCTGTGATCTTAGAGTACGACCTGGAGATAAAACCCACCAAACTGATCAAAGGTCAGGGCCTAGCTCAATTAATGGATGAATCAAATCTACAAGCCCTAGACATTAATATGGTAGATGCCTTGGATAAGCAGCAGGGATTACCTGATCCCACTATTGAGGAGAATTTTCAGAGCTCTCCTTGGTATTCTGACATTCTGTATGTGCTTACACACCTCAATGCCCCTCCTGAACTGTCAAAGACCAAGGCCATATTCTTAAAGCTAAAAGCCAAAAGCTATTGTATTTTGAATGGATGTTTATACTGGAAAAATCCAAATGGCATATTGCTTAAATGTTTGCCTGAATCTGAGGCAGAAAGGATTAAACAAGAATTCCATGCAGGAGAGTGTGGAGGTCACCTGAACTAGAAAGCCACCGCAAACAAAATACTCAGAGCTGGCTACTATTGGCCTACACTCTTCAATGATATCCATAAGATGATAATTTCCTGCCACAAATGCCAGATTTTTGAAGGCAAAAGAAAACTCCTCCCCTTACCGCTACAACCCATCATTGTTGAAGGCCCCTTTATGCAATGGGGCCTATATTTCATAGGAGAAATTCACCCTGCTTCTTCTGCACAACACAAATGGATCTTAACATCCACAGACTACTTCACTAAATGGATAGAGGCCATACCTATTAGGAATTCCACATATTCAGTCATCATTAGGTTCCTAGAAGGTCATATCCTCTCTCGGTTTGGCTGCCCAAGGAAAATAATCACTGATAACACTGCTACTTTCGGATCCAAGAAAATGGTTGATTTTTGTCACAGGTATCAAATAGCACTCGGTCATTCAACTGCCTATTGCCCTCAAGGTAATGGATTAGCTGAATCATCAAACAAGAGGCTAGTGACCATCATCAAAAAGCTGCTGGAAGAGAACAAAAAGTCATGGCATAACAAGTTAGTGCATACCCTGTGGGCTGACAGGCTTACAACAAAGAAATCCATTGGCATGTCACCATATCAGCTTGTCTATGGAACAGAAGTAGTGTTTCCCACTAGCCTTGGAATACCAGTGATTAAACTTCTCCAAGAAATCCAGACAGAAGAAGATAGCATGGTAAGGAGGATAAACCAGAAAATTCATCTCCAGCAAACAAGGGAAGAGGTCTATAATAGAGCTCTAAAAGTTCAGGAGAACATAAAGAAGCTGTTTGAAAAAGGAACTAAGGCCTCTGATTTCAAAGTTGGAGATAAAGTTCTGAAGTGGGACTCAAGGAGAGAGGACAAAGGAAAGCACGGAAAGTTTGACAGTTTGTGGCAAGGTCCCTACGTCATCCAGGCCACTGTGGGTCCAAATGCCTTTTTTCTACAAGAGTTAGATGGTACAGAGCTGTTTGGGAGTCCTGTCAATGGTAGGATGCTCAAACACTACTTCTGCTGATTTCCAATTTCCAGTTCCCATTTCCATTGTACATACCATTGCAGTGTTTGTTTTCAAGAAAAAGAGAAAATGTTCCAAAATAATAATAATAATAAAAAAAAAAGGAGAGGTTCAGACATGCTCAAAACATGGACCTCTACAGTGCAAAGATTGGCTCTAATATGATCAAAACCTGAGCCAAAGAAAGCAAAGATAGCTAGTTCAAACATGCCCAAAACCTGGACCAGCAAAGAAGAAAGAAGAATTAGCTCTAACAAGCCCAAAATCAAAGCTGAAATGAAGAAAAGAAAGTGACTCTCACAAGCTCAAAACTTGAGTCACAAAGGAAAGAAGGGTGCTTCAAACTTCAAATTTCAAGCCTTCAAAGTTTTGTTTTCAGTTTTCTGCAAGTTTCTGTCCATGTGCAACTGTCTTTATGCCTTGGATCCACAGCAAGCTAGACTGTCCAATCCTAGTTTGACTGTTTTTAAATTTCTGTTGTAGAATGTAGAGAAGAAATTTGCTGGACAGTTTAATCCCAGCAGATGTTAGAATAGGTAGAGAAACATATGAGGCCAACAGTTTAATCTGGTCTCATGGAGCAATAAGGGGAGAAATAGAATAGGTTTATTTTCTTGTTTGTAAAAAAAAAAAATATATACATACATACATACATACATACATACATACATACATATATATATATATATATATATATATATATATATATATATATAAAGATGTAAAGGGTCTGCTAGCTCAAATGCACCCTAGAAGAAAAAATGCTAGGATTGTAGAATGGGTACGTAGATTGATTGGAGAATGTTTCTGCTAACTGATGTCTTCACAAATTGTGGCAGCTGAAAATCAAGAAGAAAGGTGGCTCAAGCAACAGACATCTGGCCTACACCAAAAATCATTTTCTGAATTCTTGACTCCTTCAAGAAGAAGCCATCCCCATTTGGAGCCACTGTTAGCCCCCTATAAATTAATTTTGACAAGCAAAGTAAGGGGCTAAATTGTTTTTGAGCCTTCAAGGAATGCATCTCCCCTGAATACACATCATCCTTGAAGTCTCTTGTGCTTTTGCCTTTGATAAAATTCCCTCTGCTGAATCCCTTTATAAAGTCTCATTGAGTGCAAAAGCTGTGCTCCAAAAGGCCTACATTTATCCCTTGTATCCCTGCAAAATGTCCCTTTTTCAACCCTTTTTCCCCTTTGTTAAAGTCCCCCATTTTATCTCCTAAACCATCCCCAAATCCCCTTAAACCTTCTAAGTCACTTTCTTTCCCCTCTCCAAACCTTTAAAAAACCTTATTTCCTCTACCGTTACCCTTCCCTGGCCTTGAATCTCACTAAAAATGGGCCAAAAAACCATGTTTTCCATACATATGGGTCTTATCCCCTCTCGGCCAGCCCCCTTAACCTTTCCCACCACGCGACCACGGCGCTAGAACCACCCGCCAGCCCGAAAGCACTTATCTCAAATCCATATCGGGTGCGTTTTAAACTGTCGATCTGTACAGATCGGACGATCGTCGTTTTCCCACAGCGTTCACCGCTCAAATCGCATCTTCATCGTTCATTTACCCACCAGATCGACGGTCCGGAGTTTACCTGCCCCGGTGGTCCCCGCACACTGTTCTAAAACTGGCGGTATCTATCGCACCGCCTTTGAGGGGTGGGCGGTATTTTTCGTTGGGCCAGCGATTCCACTCATCGCACGATGCTTGGCAGCGGCACTATTTCAAAACCACCCACTCATCGCGCATTATTTTTCGGCAAAAAACCCGGTGTGATATGCACGTGCACCGTCCGATCTACGATCGTCCATCCGACGGTTGCCGCACCACGAAGCTACGTGGAAGTTAACCAAGGCATCCGTACCCCTGGCCCACCATCCATTGCGCTCCAACGCGTTCCCAGCCATCGATCTCCTCCTGAGATCGGACGGTCCTGATTTAAAGTTAGTCCCGCCATAACCCCGTCCCGCCACGTCATCTGTCCACGTGTTTTTGTCGCATTGTCGCCCGTCCCTTTATATATTCCATTCAAAGGTCAATTTCAAAGGTTTTTCATTTAATTTACCATCTGCGCCACCTTCCAACTGTATTTCCCACTGTTTCCACCACACTGCAAGCCTTCCACAGCATTTGTCGCCATTCCTCCATGGTTGCATCACCATCTCGCAGGCCATCAAAGCGTCCCCAACATTGTTTTCTTAACAGGTTTTTGTGTTTTGTAGGGTTACCGGGTGGTGAAAGCTGCCAT
The DNA here is from genome assembly GCA_034641835.2 of Pinus albicaulis. Lineage (NCBI taxonomy): Eukaryota > Viridiplantae > Streptophyta > Pinopsida > Pinales > Pinaceae > Pinus > Pinus albicaulis. Next base: position 1,612,164,175 of record CM076575.1, on the reverse strand, counting down.
GATTACACAGTTTTTATTACAACGGCCAAAAAATGCAGCAAGGACCGTGTGCAGAGTTCAAAGTAACGAAGCAAAGCCTAGGAAGGTGATTGATATGATTGCCATTTAAAGAGTAGGGTTAAACTCTGCAAAATCTTCCCCAGAGCCATTAAAGCGCAGATTTCACTGACAGGGACAAGAAATGGAGTAGTAGAGAGTTTAAGGCATGAAAATGAATTTCTTTGAGCCTTAACTCAGTGGTTTAGAGGAAAAGTACCTGATTGAAGATGTCATGGATCACACAGAGGGTACAGAGCGCATAAATGGATGTATATCTGGTTTTCTACATCAGCAGAATGTTTTTCTCCATAAAAGGACATGGTACACATTATTGTTTCAGTCTACATTGTGTCCAAGCAAAGATTTTCACCCTGACGGAGCAGTCCTATGCTATCAGAGCATTTGATTCATAGTATGGTAGACCCTAGCATCATTATTCACTTTTTGTTCATTCTTGAAATTACTACAGTTCTGTGACCAAGTACATCGAACATAAAATTAAATGGAAGCACGGAAATACCTCTTGCCAAAGTGTGTAGTCAAATGCACGAAATTTATTAAATTGGGCATAGCTCTTTTCTTTCTCTAAGTTTAATGATGCATTTCGTTTTCTCTCTTCTCATCCACTTATTTTATAAATTCATGAAAACTCATTGTAGAGTTTTGATGGAGACATTGAAATTGCAAAGGCATTTCTTTTGCAACATAGTCTTTTATTGTAAAGTAGTAGGTAGAGGTAGGAAAGGATGTTTTCTAGCGAGTATTTAGCCATTGGCAATGTTGTATATTTGGTGTTGATTTTTAATGTAATAATACATTTATTTGGATCTGATCCAAAGCAGTGATGTTTCTATCATGTTGTGTTTAACTTATTCATTTCATTTCGTTTCTACTGGCTTGCATCAGAATATTGGCATAGGATTTACCCTTGTTAGGTACCCTATGTTTCTACTCTCCTTGCCTTTGATGTTTTCTACTAATGTGTTATCTAAGAATTGATTTCAGTTGATTTAACCAGTGTAGTGGATGTTATTGCCTGCTCTCTGATGTATGAATTAAATGAATCTGTTCTTAGATGTTCTTGTTAGGATTTAGCTAGAAGATTTGGGAACCCTGGGGATTAGAGTTAGCCCTGTCCACTAGGATCCTTGCACGACCAACTGGCATTTCTAAGATCTCTCAGGCTGGAGGCCGAAGTATTGAGAGTTCAAAGTCTCTCTTTGATCTCAGGTCTTTAACTTTGTATTCTAAACCTTTATTGTTCCTCCTCCCCTACCATTTCATACCAAATTATCATCTTTAAGATCCAATGTTTTAGATGACTAGCCCAATTGAAAGCCTGCGTATTGATTAGCAAGCAAATCCTTTCCTGACTCCATTGCCCATTGGTCTTGAATGCTCCCTGGAATACTTCACCTCTGCCTAAATCCTCTTTGCTCATCCTTGTCTTATATTGAACACTTCTGTCCTGATAACCATCAACCAAACAAACAATCAAACAAACAAACCATGTGCCTATAACTAGCCTAATATCTTAACCTTTGACCTTCAAAGACATTACCTTTAGCAATCATAGAGAGATCCCTCTCTGGACCCAGGAGGGCTAGATCCTAGGGTCTGAAAGTGGTTTGATGTTGTCTCATCTTTTGGTCTTGCCAATCTGGCCAAATCATGGGAACCCCAACAAATTCCACTTGTTAATCTTTTGCGGAAAATTTAATTGCACACACATGTAAAGCATAAATAAAAATAATCGCACATAACACAGTTGTTTTTAACCGGGAAAGCCTGAAGCTGAAAACCCCAACTATATATTATGTATCATGGAATCATATGACAATCCTCATACAAAGATTATCAAGCTCTCAGTACAATACAATCTTCATACACTAATCAGGAACAATCTTGAAAATCCATGCACCAATATTGCCCTCTTGCTAGCTTGCCTCCACTGCGCAATCCCTGTTGAAGAATAGCTCTGAATGAATTTGAATTACCCTTGCCTTGACTGTGAAATCCTCATTGGAAACTCCAATGTGTGTGTGATGCAATCAATGCATCACTATAATCACAACAGATAGTCTATATTGCCCTTTCACCTATCTCTCCACTGGGTCTCCACTGAAACTGCCATGCACTGTAGTTAACTGTTGTATTGTTTAGTTGATTAATGAGTTATTATTTGTGAATTAATTAACTAATTAATTCACTCCACTCTCACTAGTGTATCAATCAGTTAGACTAGATACAACTAGCTCAAGTGAGTTTAGCGAGTTAATGAATACAAGACCATAACTACTTCTTCCAAGCTTGTGTCCGCCTTTCTGCCCGCATCGAGTTCTAACTGATCTCATATAATTATACGGTAAACCATAGAGGTGTGTAATTCCCTCGGCCAACGATGTGCCACATCTGTGCCTTGAAACAAAGTTGCTCCAAGAGAATAAGTTGTTGTTTAGAGTCTGATTATTATTAAGAGCAAATAATAATCGACATGCATCTATTTTTAGATTGACGATCTATAAATAGACTTCGCCCAATATTCTAAAAAATAGAATTTCATCTATTTTTCCAACTTGATCAACCATCCACAAATAGCATCCTACAACTTCTGAAATATGATCATCATGTCTAAAAATAGACTTGCGCCAAAAATAGCCTGTGGGCCCACTTAGTGAAGACGACTCTTTTCACTAAGCTCATCATCTTGTTGAATCTCAACACTCCCTCTCAACAAGATAGGGATTATCCTTCACCCCGATCCTGCCTCCATGGTATTCGAATTTACTCTTGCCGAGCGCCTTCGTCAGAATATCTGCATCATGATGCTGCAGGAATGCGGCAACACGATCTTCCGCCACACAATGAAGCTTATGATGATACCGGGTATCTATATGCTTATATCTATCATGAAACATAGGATTAATCGAGATTTTAACGCAACTATGATTATCACAATGTATCACTGTAGGATCTAAATGTGAACCGAACAAACCAACCAGGATCTTCCTCATCCAGATAGCCTCACATGCAGCTTGAATTGCTGCCATGTATTCTGCTTCCGCTGAACTAAGTGCCACGGATCTTTGTTTCCTGCTGTACCAAGAAACTGTTGTAGATCCGATACTGAAAAACCCTCCTGATGTGCTCTTTCTGTCTGCTGGGCTGCCTGCCCAATCTGCATCCGTGAAGCCATGCAACTTCACCTCATTCGTCTATCTGTACCATAATCCATACTCATATGTGCCCCTGATATATCTCAGGACATGCTTGACTGCCTTCCAAAAGAGCTTGGTAGGCTTAACCATCGCTTGTGAAATTTGGTTCACCGCATAGCATGTGATGTTTGTATTGACTAAACCCATCGAGCCGAACCCTGGCCCATCGATAAACAGTGGCATCCACTACCTCTGCCGACGTAGCGTCCTCTTTCCTTCAATTTACTGGAAGAGGAGTGTCGATAGGCTATCAGCCTTGCATGTGAAACTTCTCCAGTATCTCCCGGGCATACTTGCCTTGAGACACAAACAGTTCACCTTCCCGCTGCCATATTTCCAATCCAAGGAAATAATGAAAGAGGCCCAAATCCTTCATCTCAAACTCCTTTGCAAGATCTGCCTTGCATGAGTGTATCAACTGCTCATCACCCGTTAGTATTAAATCATCAACATAAAGAACAATGATTAAAAGCTTACCCTCCACCACAATTTGGTACAGGTTTTCATCCGCCTCACTCTTGGTGAAGCCAAGTCCAGTGAAATAGTTGTCGATCCGAGTGTACCAAGCACGTGGTGCTTGTTTCAGCCCATACAACGCTCTTTTGAGCCTGCACACATGCGACTCGCTGCTGAAGATCTCAAATCCTTCAGGCTGCTCAATGTACACCTCTTCCTCAATGATACCATTAAGGAACATAGTCTTCACATCCATCTGATGAATGTGCCAACCCATCTGCGCTGAGAGAGCAAGGATGGTCCGTATGGAAGAATACCGTGCGACAGGTGCAAAGGTTTCTTCATAGTCAATCCCCTCAATCTGTGAGAAGCCTCGAGCAACAAATATTGCCTTATACTTCTTGAAACTCCCATCAGCAGCTTGCTTTACCTTGTAGATCCATCTTGATCCTACAACTAATTTTCCCACCAGCCTTGGAACAATCTCCCAAGCACTGTTTTTGACAATGGAGTCATACTCCTCCACCATGGAATCTACCCATGTGGGCTCCTGCACTGCTTCTTCGAAAGAAGATGGCTCTGTCACGATACACTTTCTCATAAGATCCATGTATCTAGTAAATTGGTCAGGTGACTGTCTCTGTCTGCGCTGTGATGTAGGGACTCCTACATTCTGTGCCGCATCAACCTTCAGTCTCTCAGCTTCTGTGGTGCGCATTTTGCCTTGTCTGATGTTTGGTTCTGCACGAGTGGACTCCTCCACTCCATGAATCTCCTCCTGTGGCTGATTCACATCCAGAGGCTAATCTTTGGGAACAAGAAGTTTCATGTAAGCATCTTGATGTAGCTCCCTCTCAAGCGACAACTTCATGGCTTTCACCTCATTGAATTTTATATCCCGTCGCACAACAGTCATCTGACTGTCTGGAAAATACACACGATAATTATGGGGTGTTTCTGTGTACCCCAAAAATATCCCAACTTCTGTAGTCGGCTCCAGCTTCTTCCTGGCGTCCTTTGTCACATGAATGTAAACATGTGAGCCAAAAATCTTCAAATGAGAAATATCAGGCTCCTTACCAGTAAAATCTTCTTTGGGTGTACTCATGCCAAGTACTCTATGAGGACAATGTTTTTGCACATAAACTGCAGTGTTGCATGCTTTCGCCCACAAGTGCATTGGTAGGCCCTGGTCATGCAACATCGCTCATGCAGCACCCATGATCATTCAGTTATTTCTCTCCGCGACCCCATTCTGTTGTGGGTTATGAGGCGCTATGAGTTCTCTTCGAATTCCTTCTTTGCTACAGAAGTCTTTGAATTCACCTCAGATGTATTCACCACCATTATCGCTCCGTAGAGCTTTCACTTGCTTCCCCGACTCCTTCTCCACCAATGCCTTGAACTCACAGAAATTTGAGAACATTTCACTCTTCTTCTTCATGAAGAAGATCCAGCATCTACAAGAATAGTCATAAAAAAATATAACATAATACCGGTGTTTTGCTGTTGAAGCAACCGAGAAAGGTCCACACACGTCTGTGTGAATTCTCTTCAGGATCACCGAAGCATGGTTCTCATTCTCATGAAAGGTGGTCTTCAAAAACTTACCCATAGTACATCCCTTGCACTGATCTGACTGCACAAGAGTACCCTTTGGAATTCCAGTAGAAATCTGTTGCAAAATCTTCAAAGCGCCATGGTGAAGATGGCCCAATATCCTGTGCCATAATTCGCCCTCATCCCGGCTCACCACTTCTTCTGCTTTGCCCACCATTGCACTGTAGCCATCTACCTCCAGCTTGCAGAGATTCTTAATTCGAACCCCTATCTTCTTGGTTTGACCCGTTTTTTTATGTCGAAGGAAGGCTTTTCCCTCACTGAAAACAACATCATAACCTCTATCTTCCAGCATTGCGACTGAGACCAAGTTCTTCTTCAAACCTGGAACATGCATAACATTCTTCAACAAGAATGGATTACCAGACTCCCTCTCAAAGGTAATGGTCCCACTTCCAGTCGCACTGTATCGACCATCGTCACCCATCTCTATATGCATCTGGAGGTCCTTCTCCTCCAAGTCACTAAACAACTCTTTGTCTCCCGTCATATGGAAAGATGCACCACTATCAAGATACCACACCGATCCCATACTGCTTGAAACCAAGCATGCGATCAAAGAGAAATCAATTTCAAATTACGAGACTAAGGCCTCTCCAGCTGCAGATCCAGTAGCCTTCTTGTTCTTCTTCTTCTGTAGACAGTTAGTAGCAAAATGCCCATGTTCGTGACAGTGAAAACACTTCACAATGGATGAATCCTGCTTCTTGCCTTTAGCATCAGATTTTGAAGGATGTTTCTTTCCCTTCCATTTCATTTCTTTGGTAGCCAAAGCGCAATTCTCTTCATCTTCATTCTTCGATGAAGATCCATCCCTGATACCCCGCCTTATCTCCTCCTGCACAAGATCCGACCAAAGTCGCTCCCATCCCGACAGTTTCTCCCGTCCATTGATAGAGTCTTTGTAGCTATGCCAACTCTTTGGAAGCCCAAGGAGAGCCAAGCTCACCAAGTCTTCATCATCAATAGTAACCCCCACACTTCCCAGTTCATCCTTGCAGTGGACAAACTTCGTGAGGTATTTTGGAATACTGTCGCCTTTCTCCATTTTTATTTTTCTAAGCTTGTCTTTAAGTGCCAACTTCCTCTGGTCACTTCTGATTTGGAACAAGTCTATTAAAGCCTTACACATTAATAATGGAGTGGATTTCCCATGAAGGCTGGACACAATATGGTCTTTCACACCTTCCAAGAGAATCCTTCTCGTCTTTGCTGTCTTCTTTTGCCATGCGTCATGTAATGCAACATCGCTAGATCCCGGCTTAGAAACATCACTATCGATGAACTCCTTCAGTCCATTTTCCTCCAGCACTACCTCCATCCTGTCCTTCCAGGCTATGTAATTTGATCTCCCATCAAGGGCATACTCCAGTCGCAACCCATTGAAAGCCATTTCAATGTATACTCAACTTCTGCACCAAGAATCTTCTGTAGCAAATTCGAATTGTCCACCAGAACAAACTCACTTTACAATTGCAATCTTCAATCAAAAAATGCTCCGATACCATGTAAAAATTATATGCACTAAGAATGCATATGTCCTATATCCACTTGATCTCACACTATTTAAATTTAGCAAGACACTGAATCAATTCCACTTGTTAATCTTTTGTGGAAAATTTAATTGCACACACATGTAAAGCATAAATAAAAATAATCGCACATAACACAGTTGTTTTTTACCAGGAAAACCTGAAGCTAAAAACCACAACTATATATTATGTATCATGGAATCATATGATAATCCTCATACAAAGCTTATCAAGCTCTCAGTACAATACAATCGTCATACACTAATTAGGAACAATCTTGCAAATCCATGCACCGATCTTGCCCTCTTGCTAGCCTGCCTCCACTGCGCAATCCTTGCTGAAGAATAACTCTGAATGAATTCGAATTACCCTTGCCTTGACTGCACAATCCTCATTGGAAACTCCAATGTGTGTGTGATGCAATCAATGCATCACTATAGTCACAACAGATAGTCTATCTTGCCCTTTCACCTATCTCTCCACTGGGTCTCCACTGAAACTGCCATGCATTGTAGTTAACTGTTGTATTGTTCAGTTGATTAATGAGTTATTATTTGTGAATTAATTAACTAATTAATTCACTCCACTCTCACTAGTGTATCAATCAGTTAGACTAGATACAACTAGCTCAACTGAGTCTAACTGAGTTAAATTGAATACAACTCCATAACTACTTCTTCCAACTGTGTCATAACTCTGCCACTTGAGTTCTAACTGAGTCCTCCATGCATTAGCTCTAGTAAACCCTTGGGAATTGCGTAATTCCCTCAATCCACTGATGTGCCACATCTGTGCACTGAACTGAAGTGCTCCAAGAGAATAAGTTGTTGTTTAGTGTCTGATTATTATTAAGAGCTAATAATAATCGACATGCATCTATTTTTAGATCAGCGATCTATAAATAGACTTCACCCAATATTCTAAAAATAGAATTTCATCTATTTTTCCAACTTTATCAACCATCCACAAATAGCATCCTACAACTTCTGAAATATGATCATCATGTCTAAAAATAGACATAGTCTAAAAATAGACTTGCGCCAAAAATAGCCTGCGGGCCCACTTAGTGAAGGCGACTCTTTTCACTAAGCTCATCATCTTGTTGAATATCAACACTCCCTCTCAACAAGATAGGGATTATCCTTCACCCTGATCCTGCCTCTATGGTATTCGAATTTTCTCCTGGTGAGCGCCTTCGTCAAAATATCTGCATCCTGATCCTCCGTAGGAATGTACTGAATCAACATGATCTTCCGCTGCACACAATCTCTGATATGATGATAACGGATATCAATATGTTTAGATCTATCATGAAACACAAGATTAACCGAGAGTTTAATGCAACTCTGATTATCACAATGTATCACCGTGGGATCTAAATGTGAACCGAACAAACCAACCAGAATCTTCCTCATCCAGATAGCCTCACATGTAGCTTGAATTGTTGTCATGTATTCTACTTCCGCTGAACTGAGTGCCACGGATCTTTGTTTCCTGTTGTACCAAGAAACTGCCGTAGATCCAATACTGAAAATTCCCCCTGATGTGCTCTTTATGTCTGTTGGGCTTCCTGCCCAATCTGCATCCATGAAGCCATATAACTTCACCTCATTTGTGTGTCTATACCATAAACCATACTCAGATGTGCCCCTGAGATATCTCAGGACATGCTTTCCTGCCTTCCAAAAGAGCTTGGTAGGCTTAACCATCACTTGTGAAAGCTGGTTCACCGTATAGCATATGTCCGGTCTTGTATTGACTAAATACATGAGCGAACCCACCAACTGTCGATAAACAGTGGCATCCACTACCTGTGCTGATGTAGCATCCTCTTTCTTTCAATTTCCTTGAAGAGGAGTGTCGATAGGCTTGCAGCCTTGCATGTGAAACTTCTCCAATATCTCCTGGGCATACTTGCCTTGAGACACAAACAGTTCACCTTCCCACTGCCATAATTCCAATCCAAGGAAATAATGAAGGAGGCCCAAATCCTTCATCTCAAACTCCTTTGCAAGATCCGCCTTGCATGAGTGTATGAACTGCTCATCACCTGTTAGTATTAAATCCTCAACATAAAGTAAAATGATTAAAAGCTTACCCTCCACCACAATCTGGTACAGGTTTGCATCCACCTCACTCTTGGTGAAGCCAATTCCAGTGAAATAGCTGTCGATCCGAGTGTACCAAGCACGGGGTGGTTGTTTCAGCCCATACAGCTCTCTTTTGAGCCTGCACACATGTGACTCGCTGCTGAATATCTCAAATCCTTCAGGCTGCTCAATGTACACCTCTTCCTCAATGATCCCATTAAGGAACATAGTCTTCACATCCATTTGATGAATGTGCCAACCCATCTGCACTAGGAGAGCAAGGATGGTCCGTATGGAAGAATACCGTGTGACAGGTGCAAAGGTTTCTTCATAGTAAATCCCCTCGACCCGTGAGAAGCCCCGGGAAAAAAATCTTGCCTTATACTTCTCGACACTCCCATCAGCAACTTGCTTTACCTTGTAGATCCATCTTGATCCTACAACTGATTTTCCCACTAGCCTTGGAACAATCTCCCAAGCATTTTTTTTGACAATGGATTCATACTCCTCCACCATGGCATCTACCCATGTGGGCTCCTGCATTGCTTCTTCGAAAGAAGATGGCTCTGTCACGATACACTTTCTCATAAGAGCCATGTATCCAGTAAATCGATCAGGTGACTGTCTCTGTTTGCGCTGTGATTTAGGGACTCCTACATTCTATGCCGCATCAACTTGAATGTATAGTACGTGAACTTGACATAGGAAAAACAATAATAAAAGGAACTAGAAGACCAAGCAATCTGTATGTATTGAAAGGTGGCCAAGAAAAATGCTACTTGGCTAAATCTTCAGAAAATTGGTTATGGCACAGAAGGTTGGGACATTTAAGCTTCTCTGAAATAAGCAAATCCAACAGATTGAAAGCTGTTCGTGATCTTCCCAGCATCACTCTACCTGAAAGTACCATATGCAAATCATGCCAATTTGGTAAGCAAACCAGGGTGCAATTCAATGCTAAAGAAGGATCAACAGGTAAGCCTCTTGAACTTATACATACTGATCTATCTGGTCCTGTAAGGAAAAAGTCACCTCGTGGAGAACAAGCTATATTTTATTTATTGATGACTTCTCTAGAATGTGTTGGATCGGTTTACTGAAACATAAAGATGAAGAATTTGAAAAATTTAAGATCTTTAAAGCTTTGGTTGAAAATGAATTAGATCTAAAAATTAAATATCTTAGATCTGACCGAGGGGGAGAATATATATCAGATGAATTGTTTGATTTCTGTGAACATCATGGCCTAAAAAGACAGTTTTATATAGCTAGAACCCCACAAAAAAATGGCATGGCAGAAAGGATGAATATCACAGTTCAACAGATGGCTCGGGCTATGCTTGATGAACCTGGAACTCCCGATACCTTTTGGGGAGAAGCAACATATACTGCAGTAAATATTCTGAACAAGGCTCATGTTCATGTGAATAGTGATAAAACTTCTTATGAACTCTGGTATGGAAATATTCCCACCGTAAAACATTTTAGAGTGTTCAGAAGAAAATGTTTTATTAATAACAATGATGAAAAACTTGGTAAGTTTGAATCTAGAGTAGATGAAGGAATATTTCTTGGTTACTCTTCTAGAAGTAAAGCATATAAATGTTACAATAAAAGACTTTGGAAGATTGTTGAATGTATTGATGTTGTAATTGACGAGTCTCTCTCAGCTCCTAAAAGGGAAATAACAAAAACAAATGAAGATGATGATGATGTATATTTTCCCTCATCAAATAGAAACAATATAGAAGGTGAAACTAATGAAGTACCAGAAGAGGATCTATCTGAAAATGCTCCATCCAGGTATGTTCAAAAGAATCATCCGAAATCTCAAATTTTGGTAGAAAAGGGATCAGGTGTCCAAACAAGAAGAACTCTTATAGGATCTCCTAGATATTTGGCATTCTTATCCACTATTGAGCCAAAGAATTTAAATAAATCTAGTAAATATGAATGTTGGATTCAAGCCATGAATGAAGAACTTGATCAGATTGAAAAGAATCATACTTGGGAATTGGTTCCAAGACCTCATGATAAAAATGTTATTGGAACAAAATGGATATTCAAAAACAAGTTAAATGAAAATGGAGATGTTATTAGAAACAAAGATATACTTGTTTGTAAAGGGTATGCTCAACAAGAAGGTATAGAATTTGAAGAAACATTTTCTCCTGTAGCTAGACTTCAATCCATAAGAATATTTCTTGCTTTTTCAATTTTTCAATAATTCAAAATTTATCAAATGGATGTTAAATATTTTTTCCTCAATGGTGATATAGAAGAAGAAGTTTATATAGAACAACCAGAAGGATTCATTTTTGAAAATGATGAAAAAATTGTCTGCAAACTTAAAAAGGCTTTATATGGTCTCAAACAAGCTCCTCGGGCATGGTACTATCGTCTTGACAAATATCTACATCAATAAGTGTTTACAAAGGGATCTACTGATAGTAACTTATACACAAAAATGGAGAATGATAAACTATCGATTGTAGTTGTATATGTTGATGACATCATTTTTGGAAGTAATGAAGAGTCCACGAGTCAGGAATTTTCTTTTGTTATGCAGCAAGAATTTGAAATGTCTTTACTTGGGGAACTAACATTTTTTCTTTGCGTACAAGTGCAACAAGCAACATATGGCATATTTTTATCACAAGAAAATATATTAAGAAAATTCTAAATAAGTATGGGATGGAAGACTGCAAACCTGCGAGTACTCCAATGGTCACTGGATGTACCCTCAGTTCTCATGATGATTCTCCCACGGTGAATCAACCAGAATATAGATCCATGATTGGAAGTCTTCTTTATCTAACCGGGACAAGACCAGATATTATGCATGTAGTTGGGATTATTGGACGATTCCAAGCTAATCCAAAAGAGTCTCACCTTCAGGCTGTAAAAATAATATTCAAATATCTACAAGGGACTCAAGAATTTAGTCTATGGTATCCAAAGAATGCTGATCTCAATCTTCATGCTTACATAAATGCGGATTGGGCTAGAAACTTTGATGATCGAAAAAGCACTAGTGGTGGTGCATTTTATATGGGGCCCCTATTAGTATCTTGGTTCAGAAAGAAACAAAGTTCTATTGCCTTATCTAAAATAGAAGAAAAATATGTGGCTGTCGCATCATGCTGCACACAACTCCTTTGGATGATGCAGACTCTACAAGACATTCAAATCAAATGTTCACCTCCCATCTCCATTTTATGTGATAATACAAGTGCCATTAGTATCTCAAAGAATCCTGTTATGCATTCCAAGACCAAGCATATTCCTATCAAGTATCACTTCCTACGTGAACAAGAGCTGGAAAAAAGGTTAAATTGGAGTATGTTCACTCCAAAGAATAAGTTGTTGATATACTTACTAAACCTCTTCCTAGGGAAGCATTCGAATATCTCAGACAGAAGCTGGGAGTTGTCTCTACCTCTCTGATCAAATCTGCTTAATTTCAGAATTTTAAATTCGATACATTGGTTCCATAAAGGAAAATCACGTATATACGCAAGTTTCTGTGCATAAAACCGCGTATGGGTTTTGCTAACAGAAATTCTCTGGGTCAGATTTCAGAACAGTTGTGGTGCTGTTCTAGTATTCGTCTTTCTGTATCATTCGATATTTATCTCCTTGATGAAAACGCTTTGATGAATTAGTTGTTGAAGGTGTTAAAGATGTACAAGCTTAGAGGGAGCACCTGCTTTCTGCTTAGTTTCTGATTTATGATCTCTTATGTCCTAGTTATGAAAATTTATTTCTGTAATTTGATGAAAAGGGCATATTTATACCCATGATGAAAAATTTTATGTTTCGTCATGTAAGGGCTTATTCAAATTTGTAAACCCACTTTGCTGGGTAGTTGAGTCAATTATATAATTCCACTTGTTTGGATCATTGATGAAGGTATGAGTCTTTGGTGATAGGAGAGATCATACTCAGTTGAGTTATAGAGCCATTTACTTCATTGAAAAATCTATTTGGAGATTCAGCATGATCTCAAGGGGAGCATGGTCAATATAGTGCACATCAAATCTGCAGCGCTCTTGTTTCGGTATTGATCTACCCTTTGCCCTTGATGTCAAAGGGGGAGAGTATTTTGGGTGTTTGAATAATGTTCACATTCAATGTACCTATCTGTTGTGGTGATCAAACTCCATCATGGTTTCCATCAAGTCTAAAGGGGGAGATTGTTGGCAATATGATTCTTATGTCTTAATATGTTTTCCTTGATGGAAAATCTATAATAAAAGATGGAGTATATGTCTTCAGGAGAAGCTTAATAGTTTATAGAAGGTCTATCAGAAGAAATGTGTAATGTCCATCAGAAGATTTGTTAATATTCATATTGCAGGTTCTATACGCAGGTTTGTACAAGTAAAGTCGCGTATACACACAGATAATAACGATCCAAGTCACATATGCCATTTGCGCTCCAAAAAGATGATACCACGGGGCATTACCATGGTATTAGCTCATAGTATTGAGTGATGTGTCGTCTATATTTATTCCGTCCAAAGAATACCATCGGGAATTGTGTGGTTTTGACTCATGGTATTGGTAAAGGCTAAATCTATATAAGGAGAAGAAGATCATAGTGCAAGGTGTGCATGTGTAAGAGCTATCACTGAATACTTCTCTCTAAAGTATATCTACATGGGATGAACTCTGTTTTATTAGTAGATCTAAATATATGATGCACCCTTGGATACAATGATGGATCAAGATCTCTAGACCTGAAATGACTATGTTCTTGCTTAATCTATTGAAGAGATGATTAGAGCTGAGACCTGGTGCATGTTTGCTGAAGTAGAGTGAAGAAATCTGGGTAAGTTATATAGATCTAAAACATTTTGTAGAATTAAATATTTACAGATCTATATGCTAGTTTGTCTTAGTAAAAGCGCGTATATATGCGGCTTTGTCTCAGAAAAGGCGCGAATGGAAGTAAGGGTTTTTTGAAGCTTATTGCAGAGGTTATCTATTTATTGCTGTTGTATTTCTATTTTCTATCAATGAAACCTTCATATAGATCTGGGTTGCTTGAATACTATATATGTTGCTAAGTTGAATATGTACAAATCTGATCAATGAGTGAGTAAATATGTTTAATAATTATTGAATGGTTAAGGTTCTACATGATAAAAATATATCTAGCTGAAAGCCTCAGATCTGGTTCTAAGACTGACCATATTATGGAAGATCAGTATTTACAAATCTATACATAGGTTGGTGTGAAGGAAAGCGCGTATACACGCGGGTTCAGTAAAGCAAAGTTGCGTATGCATTTTAAGATAATGAATGTTCAGGGTTAAGTGTGTTCTACATATTGTTTCTGAAATCTGGGTTTTTTACTGTACTCTGGTTACAATGATCTTACTATTCTGATTGAAGTATTGGATGAAATTTATTATTGTTGATCTTTATGAAGAGTTGTGTTGAAGTTGTGTGATCCAGTGTGAAAATTGATGAAGCGTGGTCTGCAGTATTTCTGAGGGTTGAAGCCTTTAGTGAGGAAGTAGAAGCTTCCTGCCAGTAAAATATGGTGTTCTGATCAGGGGGTTGAAGCTCCCTTCCAATAGTGGCTGGTAAATGAGGTCAGGGGGTTGTAGCTCCCTTCCAGTAGCAACTGGAAAACAAGAGAAGGTTGCAGCCTTCTGCAGGTAGATGCCTGCGTACTGATACGAGTCTGCATCAATGAAATATTGTAAGCATTTTTCCATATAATAAATATTTAAGACAAAGACGAAATCAACGGTGGTTTTCTCCCGAATTGGGTTTCCACCTTAAATATTGGTGTTCATGTGTGATGTTCTTGTGTGATGATTTATTATGCTGTTACTGCACATATTTACTGCTTAAATAACTATTGCATAACTGATAAGATGAGTTAAATAATGTTTCTGAAAGTTTATCTAACATTAAAGGAATCTCAATATACAAAAGTTTCCTTTGGTATATCCGCGTGCATACGCGAGTTGGGTTCATTAAAGTCATGTATGGAATTCTGTAAAGAAAAAGTTAAAATTATTAGTGAGCTCTAAATACTGATTCACCCCCCCCCCCTCTCAGTATTTTTCCCAACAATCCACTCCACTTCTAAATTGACATCACATATCACCTACGCCACCACGAAGTCCATGTCCACCTCCATCTACCCCTGAAGTAGATATGACTGCATCCATGAATTTACCTAATTTCAGAGGCATTGGAAATGAGGACACTGATCACTTCTGGTTTGTAACTGAGGCTGTATGATAGGCTCAACAAGTTAAAAATATTGATATTATAAAATCACAACTGGCTATTGCATTTCAAGATCATGCATTAGATTGGTACATTAGGTATGTGCAAGAAAACATTAATTCTACCTTGGAAAGAAATTAAAGAAGCCCTAAAAGAGCAGTTTAAGAAACATAAGTCATACGCGCAGCTGGTGACATAAATGAAAGATATTCGTCAAGAGCCTAATGAATCTTTATGGGAGGTTGATCAAAGGCCGAAGCGCACCATTAGAGGTGGTGGATTTTTTATTCATGATACTCAACATAAGGAATGGTTCATTGCTATGTTGCTCCCACATATGCTCCAACCATTAGATCAGCAAAATATTTCCACTCAAGCTGAGGTTGTGGAAGTTGCAATGAAATTGGAGGCTACCCCAACACCTAGTGCAATGGGAACTCAACAGATTCAGAGTCAGCTGGAAGCCATGCATCTAGAAATTAAAAGTCTATGCAAAGACAAAGGCAAGGAGGTCTACGCGGAGGTATGGTGTATAAAATGAAATTCTTCTAGGCCCCATAAATATCAGTGTCCTGTATTCAACAATTATTTGAATGATGGAGGTCCTAGTCCATTGAAGAATCATGCATGGTGTACTATCTGTCAGATTGCTAGATTGCACAACACAGTTTCTTGCCCAAGGATCGGAAAATATCAGCCTGACTTGAAGAAGTTATTTTGAAATTTTTGTTCGTTAATAGGGCATGATGAGCATAATTTTCATACCTATGATATGACGTTGGATAAAGTAGAGATATACTGAATGCAAGTTAAGCCTACATCACCAACATTCCCTTCTGTGAGCGGAGGATTCCAAGGGAGAGGAAGAGGCTGAGGGGGTGGATCGGCTAGCTGAGGAAGAGGACAAGTGATTTGCTATAACTGTGGAGATGTTGGTTATTATAAGCATGAGTGTCCAAATCCAGTGCGACAGTCCTGTAGGTACTGTAGACAATTTGATCATGTTATAGAAGATTGTATTGTCTTGATTGCCAAAATGTAGGAAAAGAAGACCCCAACGCAAAATATTCAGATGGTTCGCTCAGAAACTCATGAAGAAGATCCCTGTGTGAATGTAGTTACCAGGAGTGGCATAGCTACCAATGAAGATAAAGGAAAGAAACCTACCACTGGTGTATGGATCTGGAAAGCACATGACAACAAAGAAGGCTTTAATCTTTAGCGCATGAAAGAGACCTTTATTGAAGCACGGAAAGAATTTACAGAAGGAGGTACATCAACAAGTGGTAGAGAAATGAAGCAAGCAGTAGGAGATGAGGAGATTAAACCATTTCTACAAGTATGCATAAATTTGTTACACAACAAGAAGGCTGTCAAAAATATGCAAGCATTGATAGATAATTTCGCAGATAAAGAACAACCCTTGGTCGAGTACCGAGCAGTGAAAAAAATATACAAGAACAAGAAAAGAAAGGGTAGAGAGATGCATATGACTACATAAATTGGTGCTTATGAAATGGACCAAGTTATTTTAGATTTGGGATCATATGCTAATGTTCTACCTAAACAAACATGGCAGTGCATGGGAGAGCCAAAGCTGGAATGGTCTACTATCCAACTGTGCATGGCTAACCAGCAAAAGATCATTCCTTTAGGAAGGCTGTCACCAGTTGTGGTAAATATAAATGGTGTTAAGGTGAAGGCAGACTTTGAAGTCATACAAATTGTAGATGATACTAATCCCTATCCTACATTGCTAGGATTGGGTTGGGCCATTGACATGGATGGTGTTATCACTATGAAGAGAAGGAGAATTGAATTTGATAGCAATGGATTTCCCTATCCTACACTGCTAGGATTGGGTTGGGCGTTGGGCCATTGACATGGATGGTGTTATCAATATGAAGAGAAGGAGAATTGAATTTGATAGCAATGGAGTTAGGGTAATCATTCCTCTGGATCCTGCAGAAGGCCAATGGTATACTAAACCAGTGCACGATGAGGATGAGATCAATCATATCTATAAGCTAACTTTGTGCGAGGAAGACTGGATTAACCCAACAACAAAGGGGAACCTTATATGGGAGAAAGTTAGATCTTGTTTTTCAGACTCTGATGAAGAACTAGAGAATTTATAAAACTGACTGCATGAGGTGTCTGCACTGTGTTGTAATCGTGTGACCCGAGCTCTGCATTGTATAACATCTGAGGTACATGATTTACTGCACTATGATGGCTCGAATGATGTAAACATGTTTCTAGGAGAGATGGAAAGGACAGTGCTTGAAGGATAAAGATTCCATGCTCTGGATCTGGGCTTGCGTGCTACTCCAGCAAGATGGTGGGAAACACATAAGGAGAATATGGGAAACTGGGAGGAATGCGCGTGTGTGATGAGGCTACGATTTGAATGTTCAGTCATTAAAATGGAGGATGTATACTCTGGAAAAGAGGATCCACGTAGCCATTTGGCCTAGTGGAATCAGGCATGGGGTGTAGAACCAAGACCCAAATGGCTCCATATGTTTATTCACACATTGGGAAGGGTGCCTACTAATTGGTACTTGGAGATAGAGCTATGCAGAGGCACTAGTGAATGGTCTGCACTGATAGAAAGATTTATTTTTACATTTATCTTTGAGAGTGGGTTTGATACAATTGGTCAAGCTTTGCATAATATTCAAGAAGTAATATTTGATACCACCAAGCTTGTGATTGAGTGCACGTCACCAGCTTGGGACACGCAGATAAAAGCCATTGTGAATTGTAGAAACCTGAAAGTAGAAAAAAATTATGAGGATCCAAGGAATATCATGATCCCTGAGTCTGAAGGACAACGTGTAATGGCTGGGCCCTCAATAACCTCACTAGATGTAACAAAGCCTTTGAAGTTAAGACAAGTGAATATTGGAACTGAGGAACGACCTAAGTTAGCAAAGATTGGAGATTACTGAGATGATGATATAGTAGGCTAGGTTGTTAAGTTGCTGATAGAATATCAAGATATTTTCCCTACACAGTTTTCAGAGTTGAAAGGAATCATTAGGGAATTTGGAGTGATGAAAATAACATTGAAGCCTGATGCGCGCCCAATAAAAAAACACCCATACAGGCTGAACCCAAGATATAAGCAGAAGGTAAAAGAAGAGTTGGAAAAAATGGTGGCAGTAGGCATCATTGAACCTGTAGAAGAATCTGATTGGGTAGATCCAATGGTGGTGCAAGATAAAAATACCAAGGGAGAAATCAGACTCTGCGTTGACCTGCGAAAATTGAATGATGTTTGTATGCATGATCCATTCCCAACTCCATTCTCAGATGAAATTTTGGATAACGTTGGAGGACAAGAAGCATATTCATTTACAGATGGGTTTTCAGGATATCATCAGATCCAGATTGTTCCAGAAGATAGGATTAAGACTACTTTTGTTACTAAATGGGGATCCTACCAATATACAGTTATGCCCTTTGGATTAAAGAATTCTCTTGCAATTTTCTTGTGTGTGGTAGTTACTGCTTTCAAATAATTTATACACAAGTTTTTGGAGGTATATTTTGATGATTGGACTATCTTTGGGTTGTTAAAGAAGCATCTGTCAAATTTGCACTTAATGCTGGGTACTTGTAGGAAGTATCAGATCTCCTTGAATTTGAGGAAGTGTATTTTATGTGTACCTTTTGGAATACTACTGGGACACATTTTCTGCTAGCAAGGATTGATGGCGGATCTTGCTAGGATCATTGTTATAGTCAATTTGGAAGTACTTGAGAATATTAAGAAGTTGCGCTCAATATTGGGGCATATTGGGTACTATAGAAATTTTATTCAAGGATATGCGCCGATACTTGTGCCCATGGAAAATTTACTTAAGAAGGATGCAACGTTATGCTGGGATGAGGACTGTCAAAAGAGTTTTGAGATACTAAAGGAAAATATAGTCACTGCGCCCATCCTTGTATTTCCCAATTGGTCAAAGGAATTTCATGTAGATGTGGATGCCTCCTGTATTGCGCTCGGAGCTGTGTTAGCACAACCATGAGCAGGAGAAATTTATCATCCCATTTCTTATGCAAGCCAAAAAATGTCAAGCGCAGAGAAGAATTACTCGACTACATAAAGGGAGGGGCTAGAAATGGTATATGCGCTGCAGAAATCCTGCCACTATCTGTTAGGAGGACACTTTAAAATATTCACGGATCATTCTGCCTTGAAGTACCTGGTCAGAAAGCCTGTGTTGGGGGGGAAGATCTGGAGGTGGTTGCTATTATTCTAGGAATATGATTTTGAAATTATGGTGAAACCACGACGATTGAATGCTGGGCCAGACTATCTGTCACACATTGAAATAGGAGAAGAGCCCAAAAATATAGATAATGGATTGCTAGATGCGCAGTTGTTTGCGATAAAGGTGGTTGATGAGAATTTCCTTGATATCATTCAGTTTTTACTACTAGTCACGTGCTTGAGGAGTATATGGTTCAGCAGAAGAAATAACTTGTGGCGCGTGTAGCGAACTTCACCCTTATTGCTGGACAGTTGTACAAACTAGGTGCGGATGAGGTCCTGTGAAGGTATGTCCTGGAATATGAAAGTCATGCAATTCTAAATGAATCTAATGGGGAGTTGTCAGTGGTCATTATGAAGATAAGGCCACTACACAGAAGATCTTGCGAGCTGGGTTGTGGTAGCCCACACTGCACAAGGATGCCTATGCGCATTGCTGCACATGTGATGTCTGTCAGAGAATTGGAAAACCTTCGCGCCAGGATGAGATTCCCTTGAATCCGCAGATGGCGCTGAAATATTTTGAAAAATGGGCTATTTATTTTTTGGGACCTATTAATCCCCCAGGAAGGAAGAGCAGTGCGCGTTGCATCATCACTGTGGCAGATTATGTAACCAGATGGGCTGAAGCCAAACCAGAGAAAGATTGAACTGCTGATACTGCTGCTCAGTTTATTTTTGAGAATATAGTAACTCAGTTTGGTTGTCGTAAGATTTTGATCAGTGATCAGGGTACACACTTTGTCAATGACACTATGGAAGCCTTGATTAAAGAATTCAAGATGCGTTACCATAAGAGCTCTCCCTACAATCCTCAGGAAAATGGTGCAGTTGAAGCTTTCAATAAGATCTTGGAAACCACACTCACTAAGGTATGAAATGATAAAATAAATGATTTGGATGAGCAAGTGCCTACAATTCTCTGGGATTACAGGACTACTTGCAAGTTGACTGGCAGGACACCTTTCAGGATGGTATATGGGAAAGAGGTTGTGTTTCCCATGGAGTTCATTGTTCGTAGTCTATGCATTGCAACATTTACCAATATGGCTGAAGAAGATTCTCTAGAAGACTGGTTTGAGTTGACCAGGTGGAGTGTTTGCTGGGGGATCAATGTACCAGACTAAGATTCCTAGGGTCAAATTGGGTAGACTCAACATAGCCATAACAGGCACCGAAAATACTCCAGAGGGGGAAGATAAAAATGATATATGACCGAAAGTGTAACGGCCTAGTGGAATGGCTCCCAAATGGTTAAGGCTTGGGGGCACTGTTCCTAGTTGAAAAAGTTTGGGATAGACATGAGTAGAAGGAGAAGGTCCTTGAGGATATGGTCCTAATGGATGTGTTGAGTGAACAAAAACATGTTGCGAAGGCACTGGTTACTGGCTAGTCGAACCGAGCCGCTTTTGGCTAGTGCGAGACACTTGCAACATGAAAACACTCGATGAGTTGGGCTCAGTGATAAGAGGGGGGGGACCATAGAATGAACAAAGTAAGGTGGAATATTTATAGAATCTTGGTGAAACACTAGTGAGAGGTGTGATTTATTGGTTATTGGCCACCGAAGATATGATGGACTCAAGGGAGCTCTGAGACTTCAGTTCGTAATATGTCAACTGATCGATGGTGACGATATTTCCATTTTGGGGGAAGCACATCTTACGGTGAACATAAGATGTGATAGTTGACATCGCATAGGTGTAGCTACAACCCAAGAGGATATTATAATCCAAGGGGGCATCAATGACTTCTACGTGAATACAAACAGTCTTTCCTACAAGTGTGATAGGACAATTGTGGAACATGCCAAGGGGCTGAGAAGGGTGAACATCCCAAGCACATAAAGCGATGGTGGATGGGGACATATCGGGTGATCTAAGCTTCTTCCAAACATAGGAAAACATCACACGGGTGGATGCACCCTCATCAATGACACATCTCTAAACATGGGCATTACGGATCTTGACTGGTATTTGGAAGGCAATAGATGAAGGTAAAGGGGGATGTTCTGATTTGCCAACATCAAAGACGATCAAATGATCATCTGAAGGATCCACAATTCCCAAAGAAGATAATAGATATTTTTGTTGATATGGGAACATCTGGAGGACTTCCAATATTGAAATGGCAACAAGAGACTGTGCCAAGTCATCTATTATGCTGTAAGTGTGGGTGGCTTTAGCAGAAGCAGCATTTCAGCATAATGTCCCTTTGGGGATATTGTGAATGACCTCTACCTTAGGCTGAGGGATCTGTAAGGGAACATTTTGTGCTGAAATGGACTCTTTGGATACTTTGGTTTGGGACTCTGTTGCAGACGTAGAGGGTTTCTTGTCATATTTGCGCAACTGGGTCTGAAGGTTGAGAACAACGATATTGAATTCTTCAGAATTCATCATGAGAATATGATAATTAGGGGTACCAAAATACGGGGGTTGAGGAGCAGCCTGACCTTGAGGAGGTTGGGTATCAACATGTCCTTGCTGAGGGAAAGAATTAGTGAACACAACTGGTTGAGTTGGCGTAGTTTTTTGAGGAAGCGACGTGGTGGCTTGTTGTCCTCTAGACGTTGTTTGGGCTTCCCACAACTAGCACATCTGGGGTAAAAGGGGACACTCATGAGTATAATGGCCATGGAAACCACCGCATGAAAAAGGTTTATTCATACAAAGGGTCTTGTTATGCTTGGGTTGATCGCCCTGTTGCTGGTTTGCGGTGTTAGGCTGGTTCCCTTGGGGTGCATTCAGTTGATTACCTTGGCGACCCTGGTGACCCTGGTGTTGCTAGCTTTGGTTGAATTTCCCCTTATTAGGAGGATTGGTTGCACTCTGCTGAGCATACACCTGACCTTGAGGAGGCGGTGGTTTCTTTGTGTAATATTCCCAATTAGCTTCTAGCTAGTTGGAATATTATATGTTGCTTCTATTCATAATTAGATGAATAAGTGGGGTAGAGAGACCCTTAAATATATTTATTAGGAATAAAACACCTCTAGTATGGATGTGGATCAGTTTAGATAGCCAAAACAAAGCCACCTTGGGTGTGAAAGGGGGAAATGCATGTAGAATGGGTCAAGATTGACCAAATCATCAATGCTATCATAGGAGAGAGTGGAGCTAGTGGGGACAACGCAGTTTTGGAGGAGGAGTATTTGAATGGAAGTAGCATCATAAATGAGTGGGGCCAAGGGTGAGGAATCTCACCAAGCATATAGGGAAAGGGATGGAAGCCATGAGAGGCATTCATAATATTTTTTATGTTTGAGTCTTATGACTTCTTGCATGCTTCAACTTTTTAGCGGAGTTTGTTGTACTTTTTAGTACAAGGGAATTTCCAGGCGGGAATCCCACACTCTACCTCGGGGTACTTAGAGTTCCCACCTAGGAGAGCTATTTTGAGCTTCATTTCCACCATTCAACATTGGACCAAGTAGCCACCTTCAGCCATAACACAGTCTCCCTGAGGAACTGCGTTATTTTGTAGTGCGTTGCAGTGGAGGGTTGAGAAACCCTGTTTATGACCTAGTTTCCTAGTGAAAGGAACAACCTTTCACCCAAAAAGATAGGGAGGAGGGGATACAGCCATATTTTTTTTATTTCATCCATATTTTAGCATAGCTTCATGGATACAACATGATTCAGCCACAGAGTTGCAATCTGCACTTTTTGCATCTTGTGTATTTCAAGAAACCCTTGCCAGGTTATCTTGGGATTGTGTTTGAGAGACTATTTCTCCATTTTCAGCTCTTTTTTGTTGAATATTGCAACAATTAACAGTGAAGGAGGCATCCTGAAACATCATTCCTGATACTAGTTGGAAAATAATCACCTAAACTAGGTGGGGCCCACACAGGTGATTTTTGTCGCAAAGTCTATTTTTAGACATGTCGATCGTATTCTATGAGTTGCAGGATGATATTTGTGGATGGTTGGTCAAGTTGGAAAAATTGATGGATTTCTATTTTTAGACATATTGGGTGGAATCTATTTTTAGATTGCCAGTCTAAAAATAGATATGTCGAATATTATTAGCTCTTAATAATATTTGGACTCTAAACATTATCTTATTCTCTTGGAGCACTTCATTTAGTACGTATGTAAGTAATAACATTTATTTAAGGAATTATGCTATTCCTAAGGGTTTAGTGGAGCTATTTCATGGAGGATCAGCTTAGAACTCATGTGATAGAAGCCTGTGGAGTTGCATGAAGCCGTGGAGTTGTGTTCAGTTTAACTCAGTTAGACACAGTTGAGCTAGTTGTATCTAGTCTAACGGATTGATACACTAGTGAGAGTGGTGTGAATTAATTATTAATTAATTCACTAAATATTAAATCATTAATCAACTGAAGAATACATCAGTTAACTACAATTCATGGACAGTTTCAGTTGAGACCAGTGGAGAGATAAGTGAAAGGGCAAGTAGACTATCAGTTGTGACTATAGTGTTGCATGATTTTGCACCACACATTGATGGAGATGCCAATGAGGATTGTGTGAGCAAGGATGGGCCAATTTGAGTTCATTCAGAGTCATTCTTCAGCAGGGATTGTGCAGTAGAGGCAGGTTAGCAGGTGGCAAAGATCAATGCATGGATTTGCAAGATCTAGTCTGATTAGTGTGTAGAAATTGTATTGTACTGGGAGATTGTGATAAGCTTTGTATGAGGATTGTTACATGATCTCTATGACATATATAATATATATATAGTTGGGGTTTTCAGCTTTAAGCTTTCCCATTAAATACTGTGTTCATATGTGTGATTGTTTGTGGTTTTAATGTATGCATGCAATTGATTTTATTTCCGCATGTGATGATCAATGATAGAAGAGATTCTGTATTGTGCATGAAGTTAAAATAGTGTGTGATCAGGAGAATCTTGGACATATGCATGCATAGTGCATATAATTTCTACATGGTATCAGAGTGTTGATCATTGGAGCAGATTGCAATTATTGAAACAGTGAGTTTTGTGATGGTGGAATTCGAAATTGCTGCAATGTTTTCTTGGTGTCGAAGTTGAGCATTCATTGAAATGTCTTTCAACGGATTGTGATTGGAGTATGCCCTTGAGGGAAGCTCGAATTATATTGCATGGAAGGACAAGATGGAGGCGGCGCTGGAGGATAATGGGTTGAAGGAGTTCATAGATGCTGATATTCCTAAACCGGGTTCTAGCGATGCAGCCGCACTTGATGCATGGAAAAAGAAGGTAGCAAGGTGTCGAAGGATTTTGTTGGAAGGTGTGAAGGATCACATAGTGTCCAGCCTTCATGGTAAAGCCAATCCATTCTTTATGTGGAAGGATTTGATAGAACTGTTCCAAAGCAGAAGTGACCAGAGGAAGTTGGCGCTTAAAGAAAAGCTCAGGAAAATAAAAATGGAGAAGAATGACACTATTCCGGTATACTTGACAAAGTTTTTCCACTGCAGGGATGAGCTTGGGAGTGTAGGAGTTAGTGTGGATGAAGAAGAATTGGTGAGCTTGGCTCTCCTTGGGCTACCGAAGAGTTGGCATTCCTATGAGGACTCTGTCAATGGTCGAGAGAAAATTCCAGGATGGGAGTGACTTTGGTTGGATCTTGTGTAGGAGGAGATAAGGCGGAGTACCAGGGATGGCTCTTCATCAAAGAATGATGATGAAGAGGATTGTGCTTTGGCTGCCAAAAGAAAGGAAAGGGAAGGGGAATAAAAATCCTTCTCAATCTGGTGCGGATGGCAAAGAGCATGACATGTCCAAAGTGAAGTGTTTTCACTGTCACGAACATGGGAATTACGCCACAAATTGTCTACAGAAGAAGAAGAACAAGCAGGCTGCTGGAGCTGTAGCTGGTGAGGCTCTTGCCTCGCAATTTGAGCTTGAATTCTCATTGATCACATGCATGGTGTCTAGTGCATTGGGATCAGGGTGGTACTTTGACATTGGTGCTTCCTTTCACATGATGGGAGATGTGAATATTTTCAATGAATTGGTGGAGAAAGATCTCTGGTTGCATGTTGAGTTGGGAAAAAATGGACGATACAATGTGACTGGCATTGGTACCATTACCTTTAAGAGGGAGTCAGGTAAACTCATTCTTTTACAAGATGTAGTGCATGTTTTAGGTTTAAAGAAGAATTTAATCTCAGTTGCAATGTTAGAGGATAAAGGGTATGATGTTGTCTTTAGTGAAGGAAACGTTTTCCTTCGACATAAAGAAACAGGACAAGCCAAGAAGGTTGGGATTCGAGCCAAGAATATCTACAGACTTGAAGTAGATGGGATGTCTACGGAGCTTCCTACTATTGGGAAGTGCAAGAAAGACATGCAATTGAAGCTTGAGAGGGAGCTGGATTTGCAGCGTGTAATATTGAACCTCGAGATGTGGAGCAGCCACAGATGAGGATCATGAGTAATGAGAAACCATCCATACAGAAAACACAGAAATTTCGTGCTAGATGGGTTAGTAGGAGTGCATGCAGCTATACCACCAGGTGAGAGGTTGGGCGACATGCATGATTAATCCCAAGAGGATATTTCTGGGCAGGATTCATTGAGATGGTGTGGATCTCATGACTTGAACCTGGCTACGAGGTTCCCACAGCATAGCAGTAGCATGATCATTTGGATTGATGCAGGCAGATCAAAGTGACAGTGTCGGATACTGGAGAGCAGATTAGAGTTGACAACAAGTGTAGAGTGCATGGGTGCAAGAGTTCAACAACGCAGTGGTTCTTGACGACATGTGAAGTTGGTACTAGCAGAAGTTGAAGACTTTGATGATAGATGCATTGGAATGATTGATTTTTTTGGAGCCTATTAAGTTTAATAGGAGTTGCAGAGCAGATGCATGGAGTTGCATGGCGCTTGTGAAGGTTGCAGGGCAAATTCATGGAGTTTCATGTCGCATGGAAAGACAATCATTTCTTGTTGAGAGGCAGTGTTGAAGATTGCAACAAGAAACAGTGAAGGAGGCATCCTGAAATATCATTCTTGATCCTAGTTGGAAAGTGATCACCTAAACTAGGTGGGGCCCACACAGGTGATTTTTGGCGCACAAAGTTCATTTTTAGACTATGTCTATTTTTAGACATATGGATCAGGTTCTCTAAGTTGCGGGATGCTATTTGTGGATTGTTGGTCACGTTGGAAAAATAGATGGATTTCTATTTTTAGACATATTATGCGGAATCTATTTTTAGATTGCTAGTCTAAAAACAGATATGTCGAATATTATTAGCTCTTAATAATATTTGGACTATAAACATTATCTTGTTCTTTTGGAGCACTTCAATTAAGTGCACAGATGTGGCATAGGAGCTGACAGAAGGAATTACACTATTCCTAAGGGTTAATTGTAGCTATTGCATGGAGACTTCACTTAGAACTCATGTGACATAGTTTGGTGGAGTTATAGAAGTAGTTGGTGGAGTTGTATTTAGTTTAACTCAGTTAGACTCAGTTGAGCTAGTTGTATCTAGTCTAACTTATTGATACACTAGTGAGAGTGGTGTAAATTAATTATTTAATTAATTCACTAAATAATAACTCATTAATCAACTGAATAATACATTAGTTAACTACAGTGCATGGACAGTTTCAGTGGAGACCAGTGGAGAGGTAGGTGAAAGAGAAAGTGTGACTATCAGTTGTGACTATAGTGTTGCATGATTTTGCACCACAAATTGATGGAGATGTCTATAAGGACTGTGTGAGCAAGGCTGGGGCAATTGGACCTCATCCAGAGTCATTCTTCAGCAGGGATTACGCAATAGAGGCAAGCTAGCAGGTGGCGAAGATCGGCGCATGGATTTGCAAGATCGGGCCTGTTTAGTGTGTAGCAATTGTATTGTACTGAGAGCTTGTGAGAAGCTTTGTATGAGTATTGTTACATGATATCTATGAAATATAGTATATACAGATAGTTTGGAATTTTAGCTTCAGGATTTCCAGTTAAAACAACTATGTTAATGTGTGTGAATTTTTATGGTTTCAATGTGTGCATGTAATTGATTTAATTTCCGCATGTGATGATCAATGGTGGAATAGATTCTGTATTGTGCATGAAGTTAAAATAGTGTGTGATCAGGAGAATCTTGGACATATGCATGCGTAGTGCATATAATTTCTACATGGTATCAGAGTGTTGATCATTGGAGCAGATTGCAATTATTGAAACAGTGAGTTTTGTGCTGGTGGAATTCAAAATTGCTATAGTGTTTTCTTGGTGTCGAAGTTGAGCATTCATTGAAATGTCTTTCAACGGATTGCGATTGGAGTATGCCCTTGAGGGCAGGTCAAATTATACTGCATGGAAGGATAGGATGGAGGTGGTGCTGGAGGATAATGGGTTGAAGGAGTTCATAGATGCTGATATTCCTAAACCGGGTTCTAGCGATGCAACCGCACTTGATGCATGGAAAAAGAAGGTAGCAAGGTGTCGAAGGATTCTGTTGGAAGGTGTGAAGGATCAAATAGTGTCCAAACTTCACGGTAAAGCCACTCCATTTTTTATGTGGAAGGCTTTGACAGAATTGTTCCAAAGCAGAAGTGACCAGAGGAAGTTGGCGCTTAAAGACAAGCTCAGGAAAATAAAAATGGAGAAGAATGACACTATTCCGGTATACTTGAAAAAGTTTTTCCACTGCAGGGATGAGCTTGGGAGTGTAGGAGTTAGTGTGGATGAATAAGACTTGGTGAGATTGGCTCTCCTTGGGCTTCTGAAGAGTTGGCATTCCTATGAGGACTCTGTCAATGGTCGGGAGAAACTGTCAAGATGGGAGCGACTTTGGTCGGATCTTGTGCAGGAGGAGATAAGGCAGAGTACCAGGGATGGATCTTCATCAAAGAATGATGATGAAGAGGATTGCACTTTGGCTGCCAAAAGCAAGGAAAGGGAAGGGGAAGAAAAATCCTTCTCAATCCGGTTCGGATGGAAAAGAGCGTGAAATGTCCAAAGTGAAGTGTTTTCACTGTCACGAACATGGGAATTACGCCACAAATTGTCCACGGAAGAAGAAGAACAAGTAGGTTGCTGGAGCTGTAGCTGGTGAGGCTCTTGCCTCACAATTTGAGCTAGACTTCTCATTGATCGCATGCATGGTGTCTAGTGCATTGGGATCGGGGTGGTACTTTGATAGTGGTGCATCCTTTCACATGACGGGAGATGTGAACCTTTTTGGTGACTTGGTGGAGAAAGATCTCCAATTGCATGTTGAGTTGGGCGAAAATGGACGATACAATGCGACCGGAATCGGTACCATTACCTTTCAGAGGGAGTCAGGTAAACTCATCCTTTTACAAGATGTAGTGCATGTTCTAGGTTTAAAGAAGAATTTAATCTCAGTCGCAACGTTAGAGGATAAAGGGTATGATGTTGTCTTTAGTGAAGGAAAAGTTTTCCTTCAACATAAAGCAACAGGACAAGTCATGAAGGTTGGGATTCGAGCCAAGAATCTCTACAGACTTGAAGTAGATGGGATTTCTATGGAGCTTCCTACTTTTGGGAAGTGCAAGAAAGACATGCAATTAAATCTTGAGAGGGAGCAGGATTTGCATGCAGGTAAGAGTGAACCTCGAGATGTGGAGCAGCCAAAAGATGAGGATCATGGAGTGGGAGCAACCAATCATGCAGAGAAATTTTGTGCCAGATGGGCAGATGGAGTGCATGAAGCTATACCACCAAGTGAGAGGTAGGGCGACATGCATGAGTAATCCCAAGAGGATATTTCTGGGTAGGATTCATTGACATGGTGTGGATCTCATGAATTGAACCTGGCTATGAGGTGCCCACAGAGAAAAAATAGCATGATTACTTGGATTGATGCAGGCAGATCAAAGTGACAGTGTCGGATACTAGAGCGTGGTTCAGAGTTGACAACAAGTGCAGAGTGCATGGGTGCAGAGTTCAACAACGTAGTGGTTCCTGAAGACATGTGCAGTAGCTAAGCAGAATTCGAAGACTTTGATGATAGATGCATCATATTGATTGAGTTTTTTGGAGCCTATTAAGTTTCGGAAGAGTTGCAGAGCAGATGCATGGAGTTGCATGGCGCTTGCAAAGGTTGCAAGGCAAATGCATGGAGTTGCATGTCGCATGCAAAGACATTCCTTTCTTGTTGAGAGGGAGTGTTGATGATTGCAAAAAGAAACAGTGAAGGAGGCATCTTGAAACATCATTCCTGATCCTAGTTGGAAAATAATCACCTAAAGTAGGTGGGGCCCACACAGGTGATTTTTGTCGTAAAGTCTATTTTTAGACATGTCGATCATATTCTATGAGTTGTGGGATGCTATTTGTGGATGGTTGGTCAAGTTGGAAAAATAGATGGATTTCTATTTTTAGACATATTGGGCGGAATCTATTTTTAGATTGCCAGTCTAAAAATAGATATGTCAAATATTATTAGCTCTTAATAATATTTGGACTCTAAACATTATCTTATTCTCTTGGAGCACTTCAATTAAGTGCACAGATGTGGCACAACAGCTGACAAAAGAAATTACGCTATTCCTAAGGGTTTAGTGGAGCTATTGCATGGAAGACTTCAGTTAGAACTCATGTGATAGAGTTTGGTGGAGTTGTAGAAGTAGTTGGTGGAGTTGTATTCAGTTTAACTCAGTTAGACACAGTTGAGCTAGTTGTATCTAGTCTAACTGATTGATACAATAGTGAGAGTGGTGTGAATTAATCAATAATTAATTCAATAAATATTAACTTATTAATCAACTGAATAATACATCAGTTAACTACAGTGCATGGACAGTTTCAGTGGAGACCAGTGGAGAGGTAGGTGAAAGAGCAAGTGTGACTATCAGTTGTGACTACAGTGTTGCATGATTTTGCACCACACATTGATGGAGATGCCTATAAGGATTGCGTGAACAAGGCTGGGGCAAGTGGAACTCATCCATAGCCATTCTTCAGTAGGGATTGTGCAGTAGAGGCAGGCTAGTAGGTGGCGAAGATCGGTGCATGGATTTGCAAGATTGGGCATGTTTAGTGTGTAGCAATTGTATTGTACTGAGAGCTTGTGAGAAGCTTTGTATGAGGATTGTTACATGATCTCTATGACATATATTATATACATATAGTTGGAGTTTTTAGCTTCAGGATTTCTCGTTAAAACAACTGTGTTAATGTGTGTGAATTTTTATGGTTTGAATGTGTGCATGCAATTGATTTAATTTCCACATGTGATGATCAATGGTGGAATAGATTCTGTATTGTGCATGAAGTTAAAATAGTGTGTGATTAGGCGAATCTTGGACATATGCATGCGTAGTGCATATAATTTCTACATTTTTGAGTATCATATCAGTAGGTCCACTTGTTCCCATTTTCCAGTAGCAGTAACCCTCACTGGGACTGCTCTATCATGTATTCCGACATTTCTGTGTAGCAACATCATTTTGGATTCTAGTGTATTTGGGCTTTGGAGGGTTTTTTTCCTATTTTGAGTGATTTTTTCCTCAACACGTTGTACATTTTACTTTTGTGATACATAATATAATGGATCTCTGATTTTCTCATGTGTTTTGCATTACTATTTTATGTACATTCCAATTTTTTGTTCAATATTGCTGTCTTTATTAATTTGGAATATTATAGTGGTATTAGAGCATAATCTTGGCTCAACTTGTGGGGAAATACATATATAGCAATGGAGGAGAAAGAGATCCCAAAAATTGTTCTTCAAACCATGAAAAACATTGCAAAAGATATCAAGGAGATGAGATTAGAAAGGCAGAAGGAATCCCCTAGAGGGTTTCATCATGGAGAAAGTTATGACACTTCACATTCATGGTATGATCAACCATTATCACAACCTTCTTCACAATGCTCCACGATGCCCACATTCCTATCAATGGGAAGTGAGGGTGGAGGGTCATTAAGGGAAGAAACCCTTGGTGACTATTTTGTGGAATATGAATCTCAATCTTAGAGGTTCAAGGAGCATTTGAACTTTCAGGAGTTCTGTCGAATCAAGGATGGAAGGAGATCCTCCGATCACCATAAAAGTGGAGGGTATATGCAAAACCAAGATCTACAACGCACTATGGGCAGATTATTTTTTCCCTCTTATGATGGATAACCCAAATGCATAGCTAAGGCTTGGTTAGAGAAGTTGGATACTTATTTCCAACTAAATATAGTTTCAAAAATGGAGGCTATCAAAATAGCAGCGCTGCACCTAGAAGGTGAAGCACATGAATTGTGGTTTCATGGCCTATTTACACTTGGGCATGCTAGTGTCACTTCTTATGCAGACTTCACCTGGAGGTTGGTGGAGAGATTTGATCCCAGGAATCCAGAAGCACATTTTTTTGAGCTAACTAAGCTCAAGAAAACAGGAGATCCAGAGACTTATATCTCTGAATTTCTAAAGCTTTCAGTCATGGTGTTTGACATCACTATGACCAGGAGAGTGTGCATGTTCATTGATGGGTTGGTTGAACCATTGCATGGATTGGTGAAATCCACTAGACCAACTACGCTCCAAGAAGCTATGGAGAGGGCTAGAGACCTACAACACGCTTTACCCAAGGCAAAAGCCCCATTTCAGCATAAGTTCTCTCAAACAAAGGAGAATCATGAGAAGAAATCTCTTGATGATAATGCCTGAGGAGATATAAGGAAAAGGAAACTTTGTTTCATTTGTAGAGAGCCATGGGTACCAGGCCACCAATGTGTTGCAGGGAAGGCACATTGTATTGAGATATTTTTTGATGAGGAGAAGGAAACCAATGCTATAGCAGTAGGAGAAAGTGCACCACTAGCAGGAGGTGTGGTGGGAGCATTTGCTCCATATGGGAGGGACTCTTGCAGCCTTGCGGGGAGTTCCTAAGTATCTAAAATTGAGAGTTAGAGGCACTATTCAGGGACAAAGAGTATCAGTATTGGTAGACAGTGGAGCCACCCATAACTTTATTGATACTTAGTTGGTGCAGAGGAGGGTCCTTCACATGGAAGACTTTGAGGGGTTCTCGGTGTGCCAAGTATGTTCCAGCATTAACCATCACTATGGGAACCTACACATTGACAAACCACTTCTTTGTGGTTGATATTATAGACACCAATGTGATACTGGGTGTCTAGTGGTTAATAACCTTAGGGAAGGTTACCGCAGATGGGATACATTGGAGATGGAAGGGACAAAAAAGGGGAGTGGTAAACATCTGAAAATCAAGGGAATACACACCTATCCAACCCAGATTGTCTCAACACACAGGATGGAGGCTTATTTGCACAGAGGGGACATAGAGTGGGTAGTAGAACTATGTATGTCTGAAGCAGGGGGCAAGGATGCACCAGTACACCCAGATGTACAATCTATTTTGGACCGTTATCCTACATTATTTGGAGATATTCCACTCCAGAGACCTCCTGACCGAGGGTTTGAGCACACTATTGAGTTAGAGCAGGGGATTCAGGCAGTGATCACCACACCCTATAGGCATCCCAAAGCCTACAGGGATGAGATTGAAAAATCCATTCATGAGCTTTTGGCTTTAGGACACATCCGACCTAGCAGTAGTACTTTTTCCTCTTCAATGGTTTTGGTGAAGAAGGATGGAAAATATAGGATGTGCATTAATTATAGGGCCTTGAACAAAAATACAATGAAGAATAGGTACCCAATTCCCAGGATTGATGAATTGATGGATGAGTTAAGAGGATCCAAGTACTTTTCCGAGATTGATTTGAGGTCAAGATATCATCAAATCAGAGTGAGGGATCAAGATATCCCCAAGACAACATTCTGATACCACTATGGCCATTTTGAGTTCTTGGTGATTCCTTTTGGGCTAACCAATGCTCTGAATACATTCCAGTATTGCATGAACTACATTTTTCATGGTCACTTGAGGAAGTTTGTATTGGTATTCTTAGATGAAATTATTATTTACAACTGCACATGGGAGGAGCACCTACAACACATTGAGACAATACTACACATTCTTAAGGAGAAAAAATTCTATGCCAAGCTCTCCAAGTGTGAGTTTGGACTCACAGAGATTCACATCATTGGAGTAGATGGAGTGAGAGTTCATGAAGAGAAGATACGTGCTATCAGAGATTGCCCGAGCCAAAGAATGTCATAGAACTTCGGGGGTTTGTAGGTATCTGCACCTACTACCAGAAGTTTGTTAAAGGGTTCTCTCAACTAGCAGCACCACTTACAGATCCGAATAAGAAGGGAGCTTTCAGTTGGAAAAACACAGTGCAAAGGGCTTTTGATAGGCTCAAGGAGGTGCTGAGTAGCTGCCTGGTATTGGTTCTACCAGATTTTACCCAACCCTTTGTGTTGGAATGTGATGCTTCAAGAGAAGGCATTGGAGCAGTGCTAATGCACGGGGGAGACCCCATAGCTTTTGAGAGTCGGAATTTGCTGCCACATGAGAGGTTTTATCCGATATATGATAAGGAGATGTTGGATATCATGCATGCTTTAGCCAAGTTCCGATAATATTTGGTGGGTAACAGGTTTCGAGTGAAGACTGATCACAATAGTCTTCGATTCTTTCTTGAGCAGAAGCAGCTATAGGTGAGGCAACAGAAGTGGGTGAGAAAGATCCAGGCCTATGAATTTGACATTAAATATTTCAAGGGGAAGAGTAATGTAGTGGTAGATGCTCTATCTTGGAGGCCAACAACGTTGTCCTTAATGAGCATGGATATAGATTGGAAGGCTCAATTGCTAGTGGAGTATTACAAAGAACGCTTTGCATGTGAGATCTTAGATGGGCAGGTGATTGATGAGAGGTATAGAGTGATGGATGAGGTCATTTATTACTGGGATCGGGTCTTCTTGGATAGAGATTCTAGACTCAAGAAGAATATTTTGCAAGCATCACATGATTCACCACTTTCTGGGCATCAAGGATTCACCAAGACATATCGGGCTATTCGGGAGAGATTCTCATGGAAGGATCTCAAGGAGGATGTGTTTCAACACATCAAGGAGTGCGTAGTTTTCTAGTAGAAAAAAGGAGAGCATAAACATCCCACAGGATTTTTGTAGCCACTCCCTATTCTGGATGGGAAGTGGGAGAGTATTTCCATGGACTTCATCATCGACCTACCTATTGTTCAGGGTAAGGATTATATCTTTGTAGTTGTTGATCGAATAACAAAGTATTCAAATTTATTTTCTATTTCTGCATGATATACTACTTCATAGGTAGCCGAGCTATTCTTTAGAGATGTCCTTAGAATCCATGGTCTTCCAAAGACCATTGTCAGTGATCGTGATAGCCGCTTCATGGGTGGCTTTTGGTAGGAGCTTTTTCGGTTAGTGGGTACTGATTTGACATCGAGTACCAGCTATCACCCACAAACCGATGGATAGAATGAGATAGTAAAGAAGTGGTTGGAAGGGTACTTGCGAAACTATGTTTCATGGCAGCAAAAGGCATGGCTGCACTGGCTCCATTTGGGGGAGTAATTCTACAACACAACCTTTCATATGTCCATTGGGATGACCCCATTTTGAGCTCTTTATGGGTATGATTCTATATCATTTTCTGATGTGATGTTTGGGTCAAGTAAGGCTCCTAGAGCAAAGGATTGGATTTAGGAGAGTTGAGATATACTCTGAGCTCTCAAAGACATCATTGTTACAACACAAAACCAATAGAAGTTATATGTAGATCATGGTCGGGTAGAGAGGAAGTTTGAGGTGGATGATTTGTTCTATCTTTGTATTCACCATATAGACAATCTACACTGAAGGAGAAGGGGGTTGAAAAGCTCAAGCCTCGGTTCTATGAGCCAACAGGGTGATCTATCGTGTTGGGGAGGTAGCATATGAGTTAGAACTTCCCATTGGAAGTAAGATCCATAAAATTTTTCATGTCTCATGCCTCAAGAAGGCCATTGGACAACATGTGGTTGCCACCATGGAGCTCCCACCTATTGATGATGAGGGCCATCTATTTTTGCAACCGAAGGCTATCTTAGATACTCGGGAGAGGCAGTTAAGAAACATGGTGACTAGAGAATATTTGATTCGATGGAGGAATCTACCTGTTGAGGATGCCACTTGGGAAGGAGAGAATATTTTGCAGCATCCTTCTTTACCATTGCTTGAGGACAAGCAACATTCGGGAGGGGAGGAGTGTAATATTCCCAATTAGCTTCTAGCTAGTTGGAATATTATATGTTTCTTCTATTCATAATTAGATGGATACGTGGGGTAAAGAGACCCTTAAATCTCTTTAGTAGGAATAAAACACCTCTAGTATGGATGTGGATCAGTTTAGATAGCCAAAATAAAGCCACCTTGGGTGTGAAATGGGGCAATGCATGTAGACTAGGTCAAGATTGACCAAATCAACAACGATGCCATAAGAGAGAGTGGAGCTAGTGGGGACGACACAGTTTTGGATAAGGAGTCTTTGCATGGAAGTAGCATCATAAATGAGTGGGGCCAAGGGTGAGGAAGCTCACCAAGCATATAAGGAAAGGGCTGGAAGCCATGATAGGCATTCAAAATATTTTTTATGTTTGAGTCTTATGACTTCTTGCATGCTTCAGCTGTTTAGCGGAGTTTGCTGTACTGTTTAGTACAAGGGCATTTAAGGCACGAATCCCACACTCTACCTCGGGGGACTTCGAGTTCCCACTCAGGAGACCTATTCTAAGCTTCATTTCCACCATTTAGCATTGGTCCAAGCAACCACCTTTAGCCACAACGCAGTCTCCTTGAGGAACTACATTATTTTGCAGTGTGTTGTAGTGGAGGGTTGAGAAACCCTGTTTATGAGCTAGTTTCCTAGTGAAAGGAGCAGCCTTTCACCCGAAAAGCTAGGGAGGAGGAGATACAGCCATATCTTTGTTATTTCAGCCATATTTCAGTAGAGCTTCAGGGATACAACATGATTCAGCCACAGAGTTGCAGTCTAGACTTTTTGCATCTTGTGTATTTCAAGAAACCCTTGCGGAGTTATCGTGGGATTATGGTTGAGAGACTAGTTCTCCATTTTCAACTCTTTTTGAGTATCATATCAGTAGATCCACTTGTTTCCATTTTACAGTAGCAGTAACCCTCAATGGGACTGAGCTATCATGTATTTCGACATTTCTGTGTAGCAACATCATTTGGGATTCTAGTGTATTTGGGCTTTGGAGCCTTGTTTGCCTAGTTTGAGTGATTTGTTCCTCAAAAAATTGTATATTTTGCTTTTGTGATACATAATATAATGGATATATGATTTTCTCATGCATTTTGCATTATTATTTGCTAAACATTCCAGTTTTCTGTTCAATATTACTGTCTTTTTTAAT
Source organism: Pinus albicaulis (assembly GCA_034641835.2). NCBI lineage: Eukaryota > Viridiplantae > Streptophyta > Pinopsida > Pinales > Pinaceae > Pinus > Pinus albicaulis. The sequence continues at coordinate 1,612,127,411 of CM076575.1, read as the reverse complement.
TTGGAATATTACAATGTGGCAGATGTTTAGAAGGCACGAGAGGCTGGGGCGCTGATGCTAGAGGGGTTGGAGTGTCGGGTTGTGAATAAGGATAAAAATGAGGTGGGGAAACGTTTGGGTAAACAGGTTGAGAAAAAACTGGCCCTAACATTGGTTGATGTGGTTGGGCAAAGGCATAAGGCGTGCTTTGACCGAGATACAAGTTGTCAGGAGGGGGATAGGTGTTGGAGGAACTGGTCCTCCCATGGGGGTAAAAAAAACTCATGTGAGGAGGAGCATATGGATGTGAGAGAGATCCAATGATACCATCAATGGCGTGAGATGCCCCCAATGTTTTGGAACTGCTAGGTCTAGCAAGATATAGTAAGAGGGTATAAACATAACTAGAATTGGCATAGATCAAGTCATATTTTAATGCGACTTGGAGATCTTATTCCTCTGAATGAGGAAAATGAGATGTGAAATCTTTACCAATGGAGGCTTTATAAGAAACCAATCCATATAGACATGTTCATCAAATGTAGGAGCTTGACACAAGCTCCTTATTCTACTCCATTCTTAGACATGGTCAGAAATGCAGGTGGCAGAAGATTGACAAAATGTGGTCAATAACTCGGTACCAATATCATAACGGAGGGGTAACTAGAAATATGATAGGAACACTTTAGTAATATTCACAAAAGTGGAATGAGACAACAATTTGGTCAACATACCACTTTGCATCTTCTCCAGTGAGCGTATGCTGGAACAACCGAAGGCGAATGGAGTCATTGGTGATGGAATTAGACAAACACCACATATAAAAGGAGTGGACGTGATTAGTAGGGTCCTCTCCAGTGTTTCCTTCAAACTTAGGAATGTTGGAAGGAAGATTAGTTGGCATAGATGGCCAACCTGCATTGTGGAATATGGGGTCATTGATTAACTGGTTAAAATCAGGAAGGATTAAACCTTCCATAAAAGGTAGAAAAGGAGTAGTTGGAACGGATCTAGTAGTAGTGGCTCCAGTATTAGGGCCAGGGCCACCACCATATTTAGGACCTGTACTGGCATTAGCGCTTGACATGGTGATGATGTGAGGGTGAGGAGAACCAGGGTCAGAATCAGAGGAAGAAGCTGATGAACCTGAATCAGAGTCGGTATGGGGACTCGGTAGAGGACTAATTCAGACCCTACGTGATGGAGTAAGTCGTCCTAACGGAAACTGAGTGTGAAGGCCTTGGATTATTCACATTAAACGCCTTGGGGGTGTAATGATGGAAAGTCAAAAATGACACGAAAAGGTTGAAGAGTGATAAACAAAGGATTTGAGAGGCATATTGATTAATTATTATGTTTATCTCTTGGATTTGCGGTGTAAACCGAGTGCTCTTCGCTTTAGGTGTGACTGTATGCAAGCCGTGTGTTAATTTTTATTAAGCCCAGACGATTGTATAAAGAAAAATAAAAAATGTTGAATTATTTTAAATAGAACTTAAATGAAAGTAAAATAAAAAACTAATCATGCATAAATTCCAACCCAAATAAGGCTCTAAAACAACCAAACGACAAGGGGGAGAAATTCACTCAAAACACACAAGAATGTCCAAAAGATCTAATGTCGAAGGGAGAGGGATCTAATGAATCTATACTACTGGATATAATGCTAAAACAACATGAAACTAGAGCATAAAACTATTGCAATAAATAAGGCTAAAGGTTAAAACCCTAGGGGAAACAAGGGGACCTTAAGAAAAAGACCAAACAAAGTTCAAGAGGAGGTTTTGGATGTAACAATAATTTTAATTTTGGGCAACTAGGTCCAAACTCCATGTTGCATTACTCATATGATGATGATTATAGTTTTGTTGGATTCCTCTTTCGGAGAGGTGAAAGATTGATCTAAAGATCATCTTGTTTGGATGAGAAAAATATATATTTTGATTTTATTTTCCACACATGTGCAAGGTCAAACAAATTTTTAATGTAGGCTCACAAGCCCAAGAGATGTGTCACACACCCTCATTGATGGATATAAATTGGAGAGACATGATGTTCATTTCATCATAAAATCATCACACACATTCTACTTGTGATCTGATTGGTTCATACAACCTAGGATAGGCTTCCCTCACTCACACCTGTGAATATGAAGCTGAAGAAGTTGCTGTATTTTTTGGACCGTTTTTAGGGTTTCTGGACAATGTTTACTAAAGTTGACTTTGGGTCAACTCTTGGATTTTGACTTCAATTTTTGGACATAAATTCTGATTTCTTGAGGCCGCATTAGAGGGCACAAAAATCAAGGAGAAGCATTGAATTTGATTACTTTCTGTTGACTGCAACGTTGAATTTTGCATTGAACAGTTTGGGTTGACTTGCATTCACCTTTTGGAGCTGTCTTTGAGGGATGTGTGTGACACTTGGAGAAAGGCTGATTTGGCTATTGGAGAAGTTGGTTTGTCCAACTCAAGTCTTTGTCGGCTAGGGAATCCTGTTGAATTTTGTAACAAACATTTATCTATCCATTCGTTAGACAAGGAGAATCACAAATTCCAATACATTATTTGGCTTGTCTTCTGTTGATCTATTTTTATGTTCTATCAACATTTTAATTTCAATTTTATGTGATTGCTAAATCTGAATTGGGCCTTAAAAGAAGATTGAAGTAAAATTGAATTTAAGCATAGAACATACCATGGTTATCTAAATTTAACATGGTATGAGAGCTGAGGTGAAGACAAATCCCAAAATAGCGTGAAAATAAATCACCGAAGAAGAAGTATTATCAAGGATCAATGGCCTCCACATACAAGGGTTTCAAGTCAGATGATAAGTTGACCGACAATTATGATTATCATGCATGGAAGATATCTTTGGATTTGTTTTTGGAAGATCAAGATGTCATGGATTATGTGTAGGGGAAGATCCATTAGCCTCCATCAAATGCATTGGTTTACACAAAGAAGAAATATAGAAAAGGGGAAACCAAAGAAAAGATTATTATCAAGGATTCAATACATAAGCACTCGGTTGCTTACATCTCTTAGTTGGGCACATCTAAAGAGATGTATGATAAGTTGGTTAGAATGTTCAGGGCTTGCAATGCTAATCAATTTCTTTTCTTCAATAACAAGTTGAAGAATATTAAGAAGGGAAAATATGAATCCATCCAATCATATTTTATGAGGCTCATAGAAATCAAGAATGATCTCCTTGCCATAGGAGAAGAATCAGTTGATCGAGAGCTTGTCCTCATTTCTCTTGGAGGACTTCCCTGAGACTGGTATGTATTTAATACTATGATTCTTAATAACAATGTGAATCCCAATTTTGATGAATTACTAACAAGATTCACTCAAGGGGAGAAAAGAATGATGGAGAGATACCATCCCTCTAATTGAAATGGAGGTGACCCTACTGCCTTCACTGCTCATGCAAAAAAGAAGAACCATGGCAGCCTGAGAAATCAAAACCATGGAAGAGCGGGGCCCAAAGGAAGGAAGGGAATATGTTACACTTGTAATAAGACTGGTCACTATGCAAGAGAGTTCCCCAATAGAAGGGACTCTCCTAGGGATGATGACAACGACAACTTCAGGGGGAATAGCAATCAAAGGAACAAAAGGTTCAAAGGAAAGAGGAATGATCCCTCTGATCGAAGTGGAAATAGGCAACCTTTCAAGAGGTCAAGGAATTCCAGGTACGATGAGTAAAATTTTGTTTATAATAAGAAAAATTAATATAGTCTTATATATTCCCTCTCTGCTGCATCTCCTCCTGACACCCTGGATGTCTAGTTGATTGATAGTGGTGCTTCAAGGCACCTCACTAGTTATAAATAAGCCCTCTTTGATTTGATTGAGAAGGATACTAGTTTAGACATTATCCTTGGAGATAATGCCACCTATCCCATGAAAGGGATAGGGACTGTGACCCTTCATCTATCTCAAGGTCAAGTCCTCCATTTAAAATATGTGTTGTACGTACCTGATTTGAATAAGAACCTTGTGTCCATTTAGACAATGGAAGACAAAGGATTCAAGGTGGTATTCAATGATGGAAAGGTACACATCTAAAAGAAGAGCTTCAAAGAAGCACCTACTATCGGTTTTAGAGTTGATACACTCTATTAGGTTGGAGGAAGTCCACTGGGGACTATGTCATGTGATACAACTCTTCAAACTGAGCTATGGCACTGGAGGTTTGCACACCTTCATTAAAAATCCCTTCTTGAAGCAAGGAAGGTGGTGATAGGGATGCCTATGGTTAACGATGGTCATGAAGGTATATGTCAGGGTTGTGCTGAAGAAAAGCATACAATTGGAACATTCCCCTAAAGTGTCACAAATACATCTGATATCTTGTTATTGATACGTTTTGATCTATTTGGTATGCTGCTCGTAACATCCTTGGGAGGATGTTCCTATTAAATGAATTTTATAGATGAATTATCTTGCAAAACCTGGATACTATTTTTGAAGAAGAAGGATGAAGTATTCAAATGGTTATTTCAAGGCCTTGGTGGAAAATAAAATTGGGAATAAAATAAAATTTTTGAGGACAGATAATGGGATCGAGTATGATTCAAATGAATTCAATGACTTTTTTAGGGAAGCTAGCATTAAGAGGGAGACAAAAACTATGTATACTTCTAAGAAAACTGGTGTTGTTGAAAGAAAGAACAGGACCATTGTGGAAGCCGCCCATGCCATTCTATATGACCAAGGTCTTTCGAAGATTCTATAGGGAGAATCTGCGAACAATGCTGTATGTTCAAAATATATGCCCGCATTCTACTTTGGACTCCAAAACTCTTGAGGAAGTATTCTCTGGTAAGAAGCCTGATGTCTCTCACCTTAGATTTTTTGTAAGTCTTGTTTATTTTCAAGTGCCGAAAGAAAACAGAAGCAAGATGGATGCCTCTGGAAAGAAGGGAATGATTTTGGGCTATGAAACCTCGAAGGAATATAGAATCTATGTGTTTGGTTAAAGAGAAGTGGAGATATGCCACGATGTCACCTTCGATGAATATGCTTCCCTAAATAAAGTAAGATATATTCCTAGCTCAAAAAAAGACAAATAAGAAGAAGATGAAGAAGCTGGAAGGCAGGAAGATTTGAAGGATGAACCTATGCTCGATGTTGAAGGACAAATGGATCCTATTGATCCACCTCCTTCAAATAAAAGGAGACCCTCATGGCTCATGGACACTCTCTAAGATGCCAAGATACACATTTCCCCAAGGGGGACATTCAGTGAAATCAAGAAGTCGAATAGGTACCAAGGGTACCTAGCAGCCATGAGTACAATTGTACAATCTGAGCCTGGATCATTTGAAGAAGCCATAAAGCATCAAGTTTGGAAGGATGCTTGCCCAAATAATATGAGTCCATTATGAAAAATGATGTCTGGGAAGTGGTCCCGAGATCGGAGGACAAATCTATTTTCACCACGAAATGTCTCTTAAATATCAAACATGGAGTTGATGGAAGTGGTGAAAATTACAAGGCAAGATTTGTTGCCTGAGGCTTCTCCCAAAAAGAAGGCATAGATTATGATGATATATTTGCACCTGTCACCCACTATACAACCATCCGATCTATCATTTCCCTTGTTGCAATGAAAGGATGGAGTCTCCATCAGATTGATGTGAAGACTGCTTTTTTGCATAGTCCATTAAAGGAAGAGGTTTGTGTGGAGAAACCTCTGGGGTTCGAAGTCCAATATAAAGACTCATATGTATGCAGGTTGAAGAAAGCACTCTATGGGTTGAAGCAAGCCCCCAGGGCTTGGTATGAGAGGGTCGATAGCTACTTGATGAAGCTAGGCTTCACTCAAAGTGATTCTAATTCAAACCTTTACTTTAAGGTTGATAAATAAAAGCCTCTCATTCTAGTTCTCTATGTGGACGATCTCTTCCTGACATGTGCTAACCCTCTCATTCATCAATGTAAGAGGGAGCTAGCTTCCAAATTTGAGATGAAATACCTAGGACTGATGCATTATTTCCTAGGCTTACGGGTCTGGCAAAGGCCAGGCGAGATTTTCCTTTCTCAAGGAAAATATGTCGTGAAGCTATTGGAGAGATTTTGTATGGTGGACTGTAAGCCTATGTCGACACTAATGGAACTCAACTTTAAGAAATTGTGTGGAAGTTCTACTGGGCCCAAGCTGGGAAATCCCACCAAGTATCGACAACGCATAGGGGCCCTGATGTTCTTAGTAAACTCCTGTCCGGACGTATGTTTTGTAGTGAACACTCTGAGTCAACATATGGTTGAGCCTCATCACATTCACTGGATTGGTGCCAAGAATATATTGAGATATATTTGGGGCATAATCAGCCATGGGCTGAGATACACTGTCGGGAGTTTGAGACTCCATGGATATATTGATGCCAATTGGGCTGTCAGTGTGGTGTATCGTAAGAGAACATATGGATGTTGCTTCACCTTGGGTTCTGCTTCGATATATTGGATGAATAGGAAGCAGAAATTGGTGGATTTTAGCACCGCTAAGGCCGAATACATTGCAACAAGTATGGACCTTTGTGAAGCTATTTGGTTGAGAAAGCTCTTCAGTGAGATATTTCGGCATGTGCTAGATACCACTGTTATCCTTTGTGATAACCAGAGTGGGATTCATCTTTATGAGAGTCCTGTGTTCCACGATTGATCCAAGCATATTGATATTAGGTACCACTTTATCTGGGATATGGTACAACGAGGTGCCATAAGGCTCGATCACATTGGAACTGATGAGAAGGTCGTAGATATTCTCACGAACCCCTAGGGAAGGTCAAGTTCCTAACCTTCCATGAGAATCTTGGAACCATGGAAAGACCTTATTTTTAGGGTCCTTCCTGAGTTGGAAAATGAGCTCTAGGAGCTCCAGGGGGCTTGGGGATAGCTTCTTGGAGCTATAAGTACACACAAGGCTAGGCTTGTCGAACCTTGTTGTGCTTCTTCCCCACCGTTATGATGTTGAGTTGGTTCGCCCGCTCTTTTATCTATGCCCTGCATGCATCCTACCCATGGAGTTTCAAAATCATGGGAAGTACCTCTCATTTGGCCAATGAGGTAGGAAATGTGGATAGAGACTAATAGCAAGACCGATGGATGCATAAGATATTGCCATATTATCTATGTCTAGGATGCATTGTGTCCAACACCTTGTTCTGGTGTCAATTAATATGATGAGGTTCTTACCTCTAAACTGACTTCGAGTCTGTAAGCTAACTTCAGGTTAGTATGTGACTCTCTTGAGTCTATTGAGGTTTTACCCTCTAGTTTGACTTGGGGTCAACAGAGTGTGATGTCTTTGTGACTCACTCTCGTTTGTTTTCCCTTAGAGCCGACAAAGCATGTTACAACATGATGATGAAGGATTTCACGATGATGATGATGATAGTACACTTTGGTACTGACGACGAGATGGCATAGGTAGACAGATGGGGTTCTCCCTGGTTGAGAGGGAGTGTTGATTTGGGGCAACTAGGTCCAAAATCCATGTTGAAATACTCATATGATGTTGATTATATTTTTTTTGGATTCCTCTTATGGAGAGGTGCAATATTGATCTAAATATCATCTTGTTTGGATGTTCAGAACATATATTTTTATTTTATTTTCCACACATGTCACTAGTATATTTGGCCCAATTTCTGACGGCCACTTCGTTTCTATTCTAACACATAGGCATCGCAAGAGTGATAGTTTGAGGCCGGGAAAAATGTGGTTAGCCATTACGTCATAATTCCGACACTTCAATAAAGTGTTGGAAGAGCGACACTTTTTCTGACGTTTCCAAACAAGTGTCGCTCTTCCGACGTTTTCCAAACCGTCGCTCTTCTGACGTTTCCATACTTTTTCTCTTCTGATGTTTCCCAAACTTTCACTCTTCCGACGTTTTACAAGCCGTTTCTCTTCCAACGTTTTCCAAACCGTCGCTCTTCCAACGTTTTTCAACTGTAGAAATTCCGACGATATGTCGTCCAATGTTTATAACGTCACTCTTCCGACGCTTATGTAACATCGCTTGTACGACGAAAAAGTAAAAATATTTAAAAAAGAAACTTCGGTCTTCTGACATGTAAGGCGTCGGTCTTCTGACGCTTGGATAAAAACATTAAAAAAAAAATTACGCCAAATGTACTAGTTTGAATGTATATTTTTTCTTGCAAGTCTTAGATAATTATCATTCATTTTGGAAGAATACGCACTTTATGTAGATGATAACTCTTCACACTACCTCCTTTTTTTTTTAAAGATAAATGTAAAAAAGGCAATGGCATTATCAGGAAAAGTGAAATAGTAGGTTCTTATTACATATCTAGAACACATCAACATAAAATCCACATCCATCACCTTTGCACAATGATTATTTATGCATCGACTATAAAAATGGAAATGGCAGTATCAGGACCAGTGAAAAAGAAGGTTCCTATTACATGTTTAGAATAGTTCATACATCTACATAACAAAAACCAGATGCATATAATCAACTTTTGCATGGAAAAATAATGAAAAACATTAAATTCTCTTGAGCATTGTAATAGAACTAAATTTGTTTACAACAGTCCACAAGATATCCATTCATTTCTAGAAATTTTGCAAGAAGAAAATGAAAGTCATGTGTAACAAATTATTATGAAAAGACTTCAAATTACTATCATATTGGAGAAACTAGCCTCTGATAGAAAATATAAGAAGAAAAATCAAGACACTGAGTGTGTCCAAAGGATTGTCCTTGGAGTGGAAATTTCTATCTGGATCCATACTTTTGCAAAAATATTTCTTATATATTCAGAATTATTTACTCACGCAAAAAGAAAAATGAAAATGGAAGGGCATACACAATGAAATTTATATCCTTTTCCTTAAGGAAAATAAAATCAGAATAAGATGCATGGTCTAAAAATTTGGCATCCTCAATTAACAATGATCATTTTGCCATCATTTCCATATGTACCTCGTCAAAAAAAATCAACCAAAGAACTGACCTCATTTTTTAACACATTTGCAATGGAGTCCCTAGAGAACACACGATGCAAAAACTCACAAACAATGCAAAATACCAATCAGAAAATCCAAAATCACACATCAGGAATCTCCCAACAATAATGCACTCCAATGCAAATGCCCCTGAAGAATTTTTTCCAACTGAGATTGCACCTCTTCCCAGCAAGACCCTGAAAAGGATAGTCCTAAAAAATATGCTTCGTTATTTCTACCTTTGAAAAGGAGAGGAAAAGACCCATAGAAAGGTCACTCTTGGTTAAACAAGCTTTGCAAGGGAGAGCCTAAAATTATTTAGAAGTCAAGAAGACTAATTTACTTTTTCTATTCTTATTTAAGTCCCTAAAAGATCCATCCTCATCATTCTTCTGTAGTGAAACATGCACAAAAGCAAATATTTTTGTATAACATAGATGCATACAAGTTTTTAGATAACAAGCAATAAGCCCAAGATACACCTTGTCATTGTCCACCTATCAGAAATCATGTTGAATACGTCACCTTTGAAAATGGATAGCATTTGGAGACAATTCCACATACATTTTTGCTTCCGATGGGCTTTCCTAAATATTAAACTCCTAATAGATTATAACCGAAACACATTAATATTACAGAAATAGATTAATAAATCATTAGGGTCATTGTCTATGTAATTTATTGCAGACTGTCAAATAACCTTTGGGAAAGTTATAAAATTCATATGAAAAGATATTAATTTACACATCAATAATTACATCATATAGATTTTAGCTTGTATAGGTCTCGTGAGGATATTTTGGCGTTAGTGAGCCTTACATAATCATGTCAATTCATGAAATAGGCCAAACTAATAGCAAGGTAGCTATAGACTTGCATATGAAACCTATGTAAACATAATACAATGAGCCATTATGTCATAGTGATATCTCTATAATTAGTTCATTACAGATCAAAGCTATGACTATTGAAATGAAATACAACTCTGTTTCTCAAGTTTCTTAAGTTGTATGACCTGCATTCCTTTACTACGCTTGTCTCTAAACTTTCAGGACCACATAAAAAAACACCAATGTCAACATTCTCCCACTCATTTGAAACTTTCCCAAATATATCTACATTCAAAACCATGTAAAAGATTGTCAGATCTTGATACCATCTTGATCAATGTAGCAATTATGAGTTTCCATGGGGATAGTCACAAGAAATTGGTTTAAATGTTACAAACCATATATGAAATAATCTCGAATTAATCAAATAAATCCCAATTCAATTAACAAAATTATTATTTCGAAATAATCTTAATTATTTAGTTTAACATTACTGGCGTGCCAAGATTGGCTTATTTTTCCCTATTATTTCCTAATTATTGCAGATTGAATCTTTTCAAGGCCCTCACTGATTAATTGCTGATTAAAAATTATTTCATCTATGTTCCTAATAGTTGTTTCCCACTGTTATTTATATTATTTATAGATATATAGATATAGATAAATATTCCTTCAAAGCTGATCTATTCAAATTTCTTATATGTTCATTTTTCCTTCTCAAGGATGGAATTTGACAACGGTATGCCTCTTTGGTAGTGCATAATCATGATTTTCTGGTTACTCAAAGCAGAAAAAGCAGGGGTTCTCAGCTATGAAATATCTTTAGTCAATAAAAATATAACTTATTTTCACTAAAAAATAAGGCCACATATGATACATTGAAAGATGGAAAGGTTGAAACACCATTTTGAAATGTGATTAGAACTCAGGAACTGGGATGCAATAAGACATTTTAAACGCACAAGACAAGAAGGTCCAGAAAGGCTCACGTTATGCAGATAAGAAATGGATGGTTGCAAGATGAATTGACTTGATAGCCTATGCCAATTTAAAATTCATATCAGAAGGCAGGCTTGGAATTTGACAATCACCCCTGGATATCTAGCTAAACTTTGATGACAGTTGCAGTTATCACATTGCCATTCATAATATTCAGTCTGCAAAGTTAGTGTGCAAAGAGGACCATTTTTTCAAGACAACACTTAACCTATCTTCGAAAGTCACTGTTACCCTAAAACTATTCTAAAATTCTAAATCAATTTCAATGGGTTGAAGATCTTCAAAATTAGAGCAATTTCAAGCATAAATTGTAAATAAAAAAACAAAAGGAGAGAGCCATCACGGCATCAAATTGCCCCTTCTGCAAGCCTTATCTCTCTCCTTATCTTGTAATATAGGTATAGATATTTTTTACGAAGGGAAAATTTAGACAAAAATTTAGACAAGGGCGCACTGTTACACCAAATGCCCAAAATGACACTAGACATATAAATCTAAGCCAATCTAAGCCAACTTTGGAGGATAACAGGAGTACCTTCTTTTTGGGCGCCATGGCTAGAATTAGTTGGGGCGCTCTGGTCATATTAGAACACTGCATTGGTAGAGGGACCCACAACTCAAGTTTCATGCCTCCATTGATATAGGTGGAGCTTGAAGAAGACAAGAGAAATCCCCCTCTCTTGCTTATTAGGGTTGAACCACATTGTCCTGCTACTGCGCTGGCCATGGAAGTGCCACAATAATTTAAAACCCCTTTGTTGTGTTCCATTCCTTGCTATATTCTACAATTCGCCCTCAGTTCGCCTAAAGCCTCAGAGTTTATTGGGTTAGTTCAAAGGAGAAGAATCCATATCCCTATAATTTGAACAGAACCACAAAAGATAGAGTGCAGAAATTCAGACCTACAACCATCTATATATCATAACCAAGATAGCGTAGAAGAAAAAATAGCGAATTTGAATGGGATAAAACAAGGGAAATACCAATCTGATTCTTCCAGAAGAAGAGAGCATTCTTCTACGACCGATTTCTCTTCAGATCTCCCACAAATTTCTGAACATCGGCAAAAATCAAAATATCTCCACCAGCTACTATGGATTTCGAGCCGTTAAGGGACTGTGGCCGCTTTAGGGTTTCAGAGCGTCCATGCTTCTGCAAGAATCTGGAAAAAATAAACCATCATAGGGAATAATGGAATCATGGGAAAGAAGGCACAAAGGTCGAAGAAGTTGAGCGGGAAAAAAATTTGAATAGGTCAATTAAGAAAATTTGAATAGGTGGAACAAGCGGAGCGGGAAAAAAAAATTGAATAGGTATAAAATCTAAAATTTGGTTTCACATAGTCTTAATTCTAAAATCAATCTACTTTTTAAATTAGACCTTTAAGAAAAAAAATCATATCCTAGTTTCTTGATTAGGAACAATGTTCAAATCAAACACCCTTATGAAGAAGAATGCTAAGGGGTTTTAATTTTCTCCATTGTATTTTATTTATAAGATTATATCTATTCAATTCTAAATTGTACGCAAAAATGAAAAGTTAAGGAAGTAGAAATTTATTTTCTAAAGTATGTAGGTTATTTGTATGTTTCCATACATAAAATGGGAACTTTCTTTGGGGAGAACATCCTCTCATTTCCTATGGTCATTCAACCATGTCAACGATTTTGGCTCTAAGAGGGTTGTATTGTATGAATGATAATAATAATATACATAATGATATGTCACACAAATTTTTTAGTGCATATTCTAATCCTATGCAAACTTTTGGAAATACAAATATTCATATTTAAAGTTCTAATGTTCCATATATTTAACCATTATATGTTATTCCTAAAGAATAAGTAAATAATTTATGTCAACATACCTAGACATATGCCTAGGAAATAAATAAGTTGTGCATTAATCCATTACTTTTATTTTGTTAGGTAATGTGAGTTTTGAGATGAGTTGCATGCTTAACATGTGATTTGAGTAGCCATGAACCAAGGGCTTTTAAACCGTCAAAATCACCTAGGGATTGCATCCAACTTAGGCCACACCATCCCTTAGCTTGACTGGAATTTTTCCCACATAGTTTCGAACCAATGATTTTCTTACCAGTGATTGTATCTTACCCGTTATTTCACATTCCCCAAGGCACAAATCAAATATTTGGATGTATCTTGGATGACTTGTCACATTCCATGACTAGCTTCACGCATATTGAATAGGAATTTCCATCATTTAAGAATTTTTTGGAGGGTTTTCATGGCATATTTTTTAGGGGCTTAGAGTTTCGATGAATAGGAGATTAGGGGTTTGAGGTTTAGGGTTTAGCGGTTAGGGGTTAGGACTAGAATAATGAGTTAGTGCAGGCTAAGGGGTTAGGGATTGGGGGCTTAGGGGTTAGGGGATCTAGGTACATTTAGGGGTTAGGGGAGTAATGATTTAGTAGTGGTTAAGGGATTAGCGATTCGGGTTAGGGAGATCATAATGATTTAGTGGTTAAGGGTTTAGGGATTGGGGGTTAGGGGATTTAGGTGCCAGGTCACAAGTATTGTCTGCTAGGAAGGCTTTCCAAAGAAGTTGGATGGCATCACTATGATACTATCATGGAATTAGAAGGGAAGAGAAAGGCAAAGGCTCAGGTATCATATGACAGAAGGAAGCAATTGGAAAAATTGAGATCAAAAGCAGTGGAGTTAGCCGAAAAGCAGCTTACCCTAGAGATGGATAAGATAAAATTTGATTGGTCAATTTCCTTGACCCTTTATTGGTTATTCAGAAGGAGTATGAATACACCACCGTAAGGAGTTATAGGTTTAGGTTTTAGGGGGTTAAATGGGTTAGGGGTTTAGGGGGTTAGGGTATTTAGCAGTTAAGGATTTTAGGGGCTAATGGGGTTAGGTTTTAGGGGGTTAGAAGGGTTAGGGGTCTGGAATTAGGGTTTAATGGGTTAGGGTTAAGGGTTTAATGGTTTAGGGTTTAAGGGGTTAGGGGTTAAGGGTTTATAGGTTTAGGGTTTAGGGGGTTAAATGGGTTAAGGGTTTACTGGGGGTTTAGGGGGTTAAATGGGTTAGGAGTTAAGGGTTTAGGGGTTAGGGGTTAAGGGTTTATAGGTTTATGGTTTAGGGGTTAAATGGGTTAGGGGTTTAGAGGTTTAGGGGGTTAAATGGGTTAGGGGTTGGGAATTAGTGTTTAAGGGGTTAGGGGTTAAGATGATAGTTTCATTTGTCTCTGTTTGTGCACAATAGTTGCTTATTCTTTGCGTCTCAATGTAACAATTTTGTAAGTATTGTTGCTTGTTTCCATGTCTTATTTATTTATTTATTTATAGTATTTGTTAGCCATTGCTTTACATTTATTGATGAAAATGTTTATTGCAATCAAACCAAATGTATGTTCAATCTCCAATTTCAAACTCAGCCACAGTGTTGTCACACAATTTAAGTCTGGAGAATGGCCATCTGATGAAGTCTTAATAACCAGACTACACCTCATGACTACTCCAGAAAATCTTAAGTTCGAGTGTCCCACATTCATGAAAAATTTGGCTCTTATACTCTTGCTCCACCTGACTGTGTCCTGGAAATACCCTTGTTTATTGCAAAAACATCCTAATGTTGTTGACCTTCTCCCTTAACAGACCAAGGAAACATATGTGACTGAGAGGAATGGAAAGCACTACAAAGTTGAAGAGATTACAAAAGACTAAGATGGTTTAAAGGATAAGCTTGAAGAATGTAGAAGTGTTGAAAAAACTAAAAGTTGTCCCAAACAAATAGTTGATAATGCGAAACCTTCTTCTGTACCAGTCAAGAAAGACTAAATTCATGTGAGAGCAAGAAGAGGCCAAGCAACTGATAGGCATAGCCTGGAAGATAGGGTATGGTTCCCTCTTTTTGATAAAAAATTTGATCTACATTTTTTCTATCGAAGATTAACCATTTTAACCTTGCCAACAAGGTGGAATTAACCCAATCGTAGTTCCCAATATGTCATCATATATATTAACTCTAGATGTATATGAGAAGGAATAATAAAGACAGATTGATAGAGGTGGCGAGACAAGGGGAGTCACATTAAGGGAGAGATGGAGATAAACTGAAGGAGAGGGGAGAGAAGGAATGGAGAGAGAGAGATGGAGAGAGGAGTGAGAGAGGTAGAGAAGGGTAAGAGAGGGATATAGTGACACAAATATGGAAGGGGAGCAGAAAGAAGGATAGAGGGAGGGATATAGTGAGAGGATTGGAGGGTAGAGAGAGAGAGAGAGAGAGAGAGAGGGATATTGGGGAAGAGAGAGGGAGGTATAAGGAGAGAAAGGGATAGAGAATAAGGACAAGAGATAGGACTTAAGAGAGAGGAACCAGTATCATAGAATAAAGAATATGTGACCAAATTAATCTATATGGAGATGGGAGATAGGGGAACCCTACCAGCTACCTACTAAATTTCTAAACCAAATGTGGTGTAAACGTCTGTAATGGTGGTCAGTTATACAAAGACAGGATTTTATGAGGAGGCACTGGATTTTAAGGCGGTCACAATTTAGAATTTTTTATACAACCACCCTCACACGACCCAACCCAACCCGACCCGACCTGCCCGAACGTGTTTCCTTGGGCGGCCTCATGACACGACACGACCTGACTAGACCCTACCCGACCCAACCTGTCTGAACGTGTTTCCTTGGGTACCCTCACAATATGGCATGACCCGACTTGACCCAACCCGAATGCATTTCCTTGGGCGGCATCACACGACTCGACCCGACCCACCCGAACCCGTAATTTCCCTGGGCGCCCTCATGACACAACCCGACCTGGTCAGACATGTTCCTTGGGTGCCCTCACATAACCCAAACTGACCCGACCCTCTCGAACATGTTTCCTTGGGTGCCCTCACGGTACAACACGACCTGAACCGACGCGACCCGAACGCATTTCCTTGGGCGACATCACATGACCCGTACGAATGTGTTTCCTTGGGCGGCCTCACATGACAAGACCCAACCCGACCTGCCCGAATGCTTTTCCTTGAGTGCCATCAGTACATGACTCGACCCGACCCATACGAACGTATTTCCTTCGGCGACCTCACATGACACGACTCGACCAGACCCAACTTGACCCGACTCCTACGAACATGTTTCCTTGGATGGCCTCACACGACACGACCCGACCATACCCAACTTGACACACCGGAACGCGTTTCCTTGGGCGGCCTCACACAGCACAATCTGACCCAACCCGACCCACCCGAACGTGTTTCCTTGGGCACCCGTACAATACAGCATGAACCAACCTGACCTAACTTGAACTCGTTTCCAACTAATTGGGCGCCATCACACGACTCGACCCGACTCGTACTGCAAATGTGTTTCCTTGGGCAGCCTCACACGGCAAGACCCGACCAGACCCAACTTGACCTGCCCGAACATGTTTCCTTAAGGGCCATCGTACGACTCGACCCGATCCGTATGAATGTGTTTCATTGGGCAGCCTCAGACGATAAGACCCGACCAAACCCAACTCGACCCGCTCGAATGCGTTTCCTTGAGCGCCATCAGTACAGGACTCGACCTGACCCGTACGACCGTGTTTCCTTGGGTGGTCTCGCACGTCGACAAGACCTGACCAGACCCAACTCGACATGACCCGACATGACCCAACCAGACCCAACTCAACATGCTCGAACACGTTTCCTCGGGTGGCATCACACGACACGACCTGACCCGACCCAAAAGGGATAGCTGAACGACCGAACGATGCCACAAGGGAGAAAACGGCAAACGGGCCTCCCAAACATGCACAAGGCACCTGAGCGGTCACAACTTAGCAAAACTGATACGGACGCCCTTGAACAAAATGGCCCGACCTGAATGCGCCCAGTCGGGCAAACTCACACGGCACGACATGGCATGCCCAACTGAACGATGCCACAAGGGAGCAAATGGAAAATGGGTCGCCCGAACATGCACAAGGCACCTGGGTAGTCACAACTTAGCAAAACTGATACGAGCACCCTATAACAAAACGACCCGACCCGAACACGCCCGGTCGGGTGACCTCACATGGCGCGACACGGCACGCCCGATCGAACGATGCCACAAGGGAGCAAACAGAAAATTGGCTGCCTGAACATGCATAAGGCACTGGGTGCTCACAACTTAGCAAAACTGATACGAGTGCCCTCGAACAAAACGGCTCGACCCAAACGCGCCCGGTTGGGTGAGCTCACTCGGTGCGACACGGCGCGTCTGACCGAACGATGCCACAGGGGAGAAAATGGCAAATGGGCCACCCGAACGTGCACAAGGCACCTGGGTGGTCACAACTTAGAAAAACTGATACGGGCGCCCTCGAACAAAACGTCCCGACCTGACCTGAATGCACCCGGTTGGGCGACCTCAAACGACGCGACACGGCACGCCCGACCGAATGATGCCATAAGGGAGAATTCGACAAACGGGCCGCCTGAACGTGCGTAAGGCACCTGGGTGGTCACAACTTACCAAAACTAATACGGAAGCCCTCGAACGAAATGACCCGATCCGACCCGAACGCGCCCGTTCAGCTGACCTCACACAGCGCGACACGGTGCGCCCGACCGAACGATGCCACAAGGGAGCAAATTTCAAACGGGCTTCCTGAACGTGCACAAGGCACTCGAGCAGTCACAACTTAGCAAAACTGATACGGGCACCCTCAAACAAACGGCCCGACTGAACCCGAACGCGCCTGGTCAGGTGACCTCAAATGGCGCAACACGACGCGCCTGACTGAACGGTGCCACAAGTGAGAAAATAGAAAACAGGTTGCTCAAATGTGCACAAGGCACCTGGGCAGTCACAACTTAGAAAAAATGATACGGGTGCCCTCGAACGAAACAACCTGACCCAACCCGAATGCGCCCGGTCGAGCGACATCACATGGCGCGACATGGCACGCCTGACCGAACGATGCCACAAGGGAGAAAATGGCAAACGGGCCACCTGAACGTGCACAAGGCACCCAGGCGGTCACAACTTAGCAAAACTAATACGGGCACCCTCGAACGAAACGACCCGACTTAACCCGAATGTGCCCGGTCGGGTGACCTCACATGGCACGACATGGCGCACCCAACCGAACGATGCCACAAAGGAGAAAATGGAAAATGGGCCGCCCGAACGTGCACAAGGAACCCGTGCGGTCACAACTTAGCAAAACTGATACGAGCGCCCTCGAACGAAACGGCCCGACCCGACCCGAATGTGCCCGATCGGGTGACCTCACACAGCGCAACACGGCGCACCCGACTGAATGATGCCACAAGGGAGAAAATGGAAAATGAGTCACTTGAATGTGCACAAGGCACCTAGGTGGACACAACTTAGCAAAATTGATACGGGCGCCCTTGAACAAAACGACGCGACCCGAACGCGCCCTATCAGGCGACCTCACACGGCGTGACATGGCGCGCCCGACCGAACGACGCCACAAGGGAGAAAATGGAAAACGGGCCGCCCGAACGTGCACAAGGAACTCGGGCGGTCACAACTTAGAAAAATTGATACGAGCGCCCTCGAACGAAACGACCCAACCTGAACGCGCCCAGTCGGGCGACCTCACACTGCGCGACACAATGCGCCCAATCGAACGATGCCACAAGGGAGAAAATGGAAAACATGCCGCTCGAACGTGCATAAGGCACCTGGGCAGTCACAAATTAGAAAAACTGATACGAACGCCCTCGAATGAAACAGCCCGACCCGACCCGAACGCACCCGGTTGGGCGACCTGACACGGCACGACACGGCGCGCCTGACCGAATGATGCCACAAGGGAGAAAACGGAAAACGGGCCACCCGAATGTGCACAAGGCACCCGGGCGGTCACAACTTAGAAAAACTGATACGGGCGCCCTCAAACGAAACAGCCTGACCCGACTTGAACGCGCCCGGTTGGGCGACCTCGCACGGCACGCCCGACCGAACGATGCCACAAGGGAGCAAACGGAAAATGGGCTGGCCGAACATGCACAAGGCACCTGGGCAGTCACAACTTAGCAAAACTGATACGAGCGCCCTCTAACGAAATGGCACGACTCGAAAGTGCCCAGTTGGGCGACCTCACATGGCGCGACACGGCGCATCCGACCGAACGATGCCACAAGGGAGCAAACGGAAAATGGGCCGCCCGAATGTGCACAAGGCACCGGAGTGGTCACAACTTAGCAAAACTAATACGAGTGCCCTCGAACGAAATGACCCGACCCGAACGCGCCCGATCGAGCGACCTCACACGGCGTGACACGACGTACCTGACCGAACGATGCCACAAGGGATAAAATGACAAACGGGCCGCCTGAACGTGCACAAGGCGCCCGGGCAGTCACAACTTAGAAAACATGATACGGGCGCCCTCGAACGAAATGGCCCGACCCGACTCGAACGCGCTCGTTCGGGCGACCTCACACGACGCGACATGACGCGCCCGACCGAACGATGCCACAAGGGAGAAAACGGAAAACGGGCTGCCCAAACGTGCACAAGGCACCCGGGCGGTCATAAATTTGAAAAACTGATACGGGTGCCCTCGAACGAAATGGCCTGACCCGACTCGAACGTTCCTGGTCAGGTGACCTCACACGGCGCGACACGACGCGCCCGAATGAACGATGCCACAAGGGAGAAAATGGAAAACGGGTCGCACAAGGCACCCGAGCTGTCACAACTTAGCAAAACTGATACGGGCACCCTCGAACGAAATGACCCAACCCAAACATGCCCGGTCAGGCGACCTCACACAGCGTGACACGACGCGCTCGATCGAACGATGCCACAAGGGAGCAAACAAAAAATGGGCCCCCTGAATGCGCACAAGGCACCTGATTGGTCACAACATAGCAAAACTTATACGGGCGCCCTCGAACAAAACGACACGACCCGAATGCGCCCGTTGGGCGACCTCACCCGGTGTGACACGGTGTGCCCAACTAAATGATGCCACAAGGGAAAACGAGCCGCTCGAACGTGCACAAGGCACCCAGGTAGCCAAAACTTAGCAAAACTGATACGGGCGCCCTCGAACGAAACGACCCGTATGAATGTGTTTCGTTGGGTTGCCTCACACGACAAGACCCGATCACTAAAAAAAACTCCCAAACCCTAAACCCTAAGATTGTTCCTAAACACTAACAACAATTTCCTCCTAAACGTCGCAATACTAACACGTGACACAACTGTTGCAATACCGACAGTTATCTCTGTAACGTCACAATACTGACACTTTGCCCCAAACCGTCGCAATACCGACGCTATCCTCCAAACATCGCAATAGCGACACTTAGATCTAAGTGTCGCAAGACCGACACATTTCTCTAAGCCGTCGCAATTTCGACGCTTTTCTCCAAACTTCGCAAGACTGACGCTTAGCTATAAGTGTCACAAGACCGACACTTGCCTCCAAACGTCGGTATAGCGACAGTTATGGGCGGGATTTGAAAAATTGATAAAATTTGGGGAAATTTCTGACATTTGGTCAAAAGTGTCGGAATTAAAGTGTCGGAATTTCCACCAAATGTACTAATGTGTGCAAGGTTGGCCAGATTTGTAATGTAGACTCACAAGCCCAACATATATGTCAGAGACCCGCATTGATGGATATAAATTGAAGAGAGATGATGTTAATTTCATCATCAATTCATCACACACATTCTACTTGTGATGTGATTGGTTCGTACAGCCTAGGAGAGGCTTCCCTCCCTCACATGTGTGAATTTGAACTTAAAGGAGTTGCTGTAATTTTCAGAATGTTTTTAGGGTTTCTTGATAGCATTGACCAGTGTTGACTTTGGGTCAAATCTTGGATTTTGACTTCAATTTTTGGACAGAAGTTCTGGTTTCTTGAGGTTGCATTGGAGGGCACAAAAATCGAGGAGAAGCATTGACTTTGACTATTGTCCATTGACTGCAGATTTGACTGCATTGTTGACTTTTGCATTGACCAGTTTGGGTTGACTTGCATTGACTTTTGGAACTATCTTTGAGGGGTGTGTGTGACACTTGCAGAAACACTAATTTGTCTATTGGAGAAGTTGGTTTGACCAACTCAAGATTTTTCTAGCTAGGGCATCCTGTTGACTGTTGTAACAAATATTTATCTATCCATTTGCTGGACAAGGAGAATTACAAATTCTGATACATTATTTAGCTTGTCTTATGTTGATATATTTTTATGTTCTATTAACATTTTACTTTCAAGTTTATGTGAATGTTAAATCTGAATTGCGCCTTAAAGAAGATTGAAGTAAAACTACATTTAAGCATAGAACATACCATAATTATCTAAATTTAAGAAATAACCTATCAGAAAGGATCTACAAATAGGATGGATCAGACCCTGAAAAAATGGCTGAAATCGCAAGAAATCTAAGACTACCTACTCAAATTAACGCTTCCCAAAAAGGTGGAAGTGTAGTAAAACACTTGGGGGATTGGTTCTACTTCAACGAGATAAAATGAGCATATCCAAGCCTAAGACAGGCTGAAACAGAGGTTAGAAAACCTAAAATAGTGCTAGTGGAAAACCCTAACAGTTGCAGAAAAAAATCAGAAAAAGATTCCATATCGTAGTTTCTAACCTGTGGACATGTGAAATCGTAGTTTATGGGTGAAAAAGTGAAATTTCAGGGGGAAATCAAAGTATTTGAGGTGAAAAGTGCGAGTTGTAGTTCCTAGGTTCTCAGACGACAGGTTGCGGAAAAGTTGCCGTATCTAGCGCAATTGATACTTGTTACCTACGGAAAACACCAGAAAACATCAGGAAGTTAGAATTTTGACTAAATTAGGGAATAAAAGATAAAAATCAACATCAAAAGACTGAAAATAGTTAAAGAAAAACCCTTGTTGCTGAAGCTGATGGTCACACAAGAATATGAATTACAGTAGTGGAGGCGCCATTTGTTAGCGTAAATTGTTAATGCAAGCGTACAAAAAGAGCCTACTTTAGTTGTGTGTGACAAACATCCCCAAAAATAGAAATGGATGCTTAACTCTTTAGATCTACAAAAAATAGTTAGAACAAATGCTGAAAAAAACTAGATCTATGTAGTAAAAGATATTAAAGGGTAAGAAGAAGTAGTAATTACTCCATGCATCCAATCCAACAAACAGGACAAGATTTAAAGAATGTTTCATATATTATTACACCTGGATAAGGTAAAAAATAAGTGTTACCATCCCCCCTCAATGGGATGGGTTCTTGGTTGTCCTCAATGCTTCAGTTCCATATGTTTCTCTCTCTCAATAGTGTAGAAAACCCAAAATGTGTTGAACTCTATGAAAGCGCAAGAAACAAAAGAAAATAATAGCGACAATGAGAATGACTAAAGTGCGACAATGAAAAGGATCAAAGTGAAGAATGAATGAAAAAACCCTCTTATTTATAACAAAATATTGAGTTATCCTCGATAATGGTGAATAATAAAATATTATTAACCAAGATCTAGATCTAACCACTTGGAATATTTTATTATATTTTGTTGGAGGGAAAAGTTATTTAAATTGGTTAAATACCTTTATTTATAAATAATAAACAAATAAATGATTTATTTATCATTTCAAGAATATGGTTAAGGAATAATAAAAAAATAATGATTTGTTTAATTATTCCTAGGTGATTTAGTCAAATTTAACAAAGAATAATAACTAAATAATGATTTAATTAATTATTCTTAGAGAAAAATAAGAAAAATAATGATTTGTCTAATTATTTATCATAATTAGGTTAAATATGACCAGGAATATTATTTAAACAATGGCTTAATTAATTCTTCCTAGAGGAAAATCGAATAAATAAGGATTTATTTAATTATTCCTCACGGGGTTTCTTGTTTAAACCAAAAATAACTTAATAAAATATGGTTTATTAAATTATTTCTTATAGTGAAAGAAATTTACTATGGTAAAATTGGTCTTACATGGTGTACTTCAATCCATCTAATTGTAAATGGTTATATGACCAAATTTTGGTGATAACACGCACAATTTTATTAATAAGGAAGATAAATTACATAATAGGTGAAATACATAATGTATATATAACCTATCTAGTCTTATCTCAACAACCATGTGTCTTGTTACCCATCCATATACATGGTTAACCCTAGGAGAAAATTTTCTTGTTAGATGCAAATTTCTAGCTAGTGGCCTCATATGATCCTCAAACAATGGCTTCTCATATGACTTTCACCCACTCATTGGCCAGCTCATCCACTTGATCAGATTTCTCACCAAATGAAGGTAGGTTAATGAACATGAGACACATTAGACCTTATTTCATAGGAATGTATTACATTAATGTTTTCGACATCTAAGGAAGGATCATGAGTTGAAATTAGATAATGGATCATGATTCTTGGAAGTTATACTCATTGCTTTATTTCACCTTGGTGGTCATCCTTTCCTCCTAGTCATGTGTACCACTTGGGGTTTTTCTTTCACTGCCTAGGAGGGGCATGAACAGGAGACCTTGATAAAGGTATTGTGCCTATATCCTTACACACTTAACACTTTCAATTTGTCCTTAATATATTGTCCCTTCCTTTGTTTGGTTATTAGTTGCTCACACTAGTTCCCTATTTTCCTTATCCTAAGAGAAAAGGCGCTTGGAAATTTCCCAAAAGGTGTTGAAGTTACAAAAACAAAGAAATTTAAAAGCATGTGTCAATTATTAAAAATGTGGCACATGATGAATAATGATTAAAATCCAATTTAACTTGACCTTTACCCACTCATGTGAGATCATCTACCCTAATCCCATGTTTAGCTGATATGAAAGGACTGTATTAGTTTTGCTGTGCTAAGTGTATTTTCAGTTTATAAACATGTGCATACTTGTCTCATCAATTTTCTTAAGGATTGAGGATTTTAACCATGAAATGTAGATGATTTTTAGTGAATTAGAAGCATGAACTAAGCACAAATAACACTAAACAACAGTGTAAAATAGAGAAATAAGTCACCACACATAATTTACACGGCATACATGATGAAGCAGTTCACCCCTCCTGGGCTACATCTGCTAGTTCAACTCCCAATGGCATGTCCATCTTTCATTATGCTAAAATTTTTGTAAATAAATGTAGTTACACACCTCTAATGGTTGTTTTCTCTCCACCAATGGCTCTAGAATGCTCCAATTAGTCAAAAATGACTCTTCATTCACTCTAAATGGGCGAAAATTGAGTCTCCTACTCTTTTGCCCAGTTACACCTAGAAAAACTCCACTAAAAGTGGAGGAATCCACTTATCTAGAGTTAAAATAGCCAATTTTTCTCAAAATGGTGTGCTGGCCAAACCTCTACTAGAATTAACTGCAAAATTTAATGGTTGCGGTTGGGGTGGCCACATGCTAACTCCAAACCACGGTCTTCTAACAGTCAACAAAACTATAGGCGGAAACTGAAGTTAAGTTTTTAAACGTGGGTTGAATGTCAGAGGTTAGCATTAAACTATCGCATTTAACCTTTGAATGTGGCCATGTGACATTTATGAAATAGTTGGTGGAGACTGATTTTTCGGTTAAGCTGTCGGTAGTTACAACTGTTTTAATCTTTCCATTTGAATGCTCCTCTGGGGACCATTGATGAGTTGGGACTGCTGGCGGTCCCCAACCCCCAAACACGATTGCAATCAAACTTAAATACAAACTGTGAACTATGTTGGTTAAGAACTTCATGTAGAGTGATTGGCGGAGACCTGTGCGTGCCCGTGGGAGGTCGTGTGGTTGAACCCTGCGGACCTCACCAAAATTTTAATACACCATTAAGGGGACACATGGCACCCTTTAATTGGTCCTCCAAACCAACGTACAACCAATTTTCCCAATCAAATGGTGCCACTTGTCATCCTGTAATTGGTTACGAGGAAGGAATATTCCTCAAAATATTCCTTTTGCTGACTGTGCATCTCAGTCAACCCTGGTCAAACTGTCGCAAAATTTACCTATTTGGATTTTCCATAAGAACGCGATATCTCCATTATACGACATCGGTTTTTCAAACTGTTCGCTGCGCCAGAATCAGGAAGACGATATATACACAACCATCTTGGTTTCAATCCAATACTGTAATTTTTAATTTTGATCAAAATTTATGAACTCCTGATCACTCCCCATTGGGAAGCTTTTGGACCCCAAAAGACTTGATTACCTATTCAGTAGATGAGGGTACAACTCCCTCATCTTTCCAACCTCCATTCACTTTGACTTGCTTGGTTTAGTGCCTTTGAGCCCAACTCGAAGGTAGTCAACATTTCCCCTCTTGGATGCTCTTGTCCTCATGTCAAGAGTTGTATCTTCTTTGAGCTCATCCAGAAATTATGGCAAGAAATATTCAATAGAAGGTAGCTGAACATCACTTCCTTGATCATTGATCAAAGGTGGCTCATACAAACGTAAGATTTCAACATTAAAAACTGAATACATTTGCATATATGAAGGCAAGTCAAGTTGAAATGCATTTTTACCAACTTTATTTATGATCTTGAATGGACCATAGCGAATGGGTTTGAGTTTTTTACCTTCCCCTTGCATCCTTTCTTTGCTAATGTGCAACCATACCTCATCTACCTCTTGAAACTTGTGATCAACTCTATTTTTTTCATGTCTCTCTTTGCATTTTCTTTGACTTTTATCATGCTGTTCTTGAACTTGTTGATGTATAATATGAATTTTCTCAATGAACTTTCGAGCCTTATTAATGTCACTATGGCCATGAATTGCAACATCCTTCCCAAATATGAAGTCTAGTGGTGATTTTGGAAAATACCCAAAGCATACTTCAAAAGGTAATGTTTCACTTGAAGAGTGCTTTGCTCAGTTGTAAGAGTGTTGAATGTAATGCAGTTGTTCATCCCACAACTTAGGATGTTTGCAACAATATCCTCTCAATATATGCACAACGGTTCTATTCACCACCTTGGTTTATCCATCTATTTGTAGATGGAAAGCGTTACTCTTTTTCAACATTGTGTCCATCATCTTCAATAGGTTTGACCGAAAAATCCCAATGAACCTAAATCCTTGTCACTAAAAATAGAAGTTGGCAATCCAAAATGAACCCAAACATGTTGAAAATAAAGTTTAGCAGTTGTTCAGTTGTAATGGTTTTCTTACATGGCATAATTATACACATTTTACTGAATTTATCCAAAACTACATAAAGATAATCATGTTGTATTCTTGACATAGGTAGACCTCCAACAAAGTCCATGGAGACAATCTCCCATGGCCTTGATGGTACGAGTAGTGGCGTGTACAACCCAAGCTTCCTATTACTGGGCTTACTTGTTGCACAGATAGAACATCCTCTTATAAAACACGACACACTATCTACCATGCGAGGCCAATAGCAATACCCCTGTAGAGGCACCACTGTTTTTTTTACCCCAAAGTGTCCAGCAATAAGAGATGAATGAGCTTCTCTCATGACACTTAGCCCCTCTCCTTGTGGTATACACAACTTGCCCAAATGAAATAGAAAATTGTTATGCATGTGATAATATTTTTCTTCAACTTGATTCCCTTCACTCAAACTAGCATACACATCTTGAAAATCAATGTCATGTGCATATTGTTCTATGTAACTCTCATGTACAATAGAATCATTTTTTATTAAAGTAGATGAGCTAATGATTGGTCGTGAAAGCATATCAACAAATTTATTGAAAATACCTTTCTTGTAATTTATAACCAAGTGAAACTGTTGAAGAAATCCCATCCACCTGAAATGTCTTGATTGCTGCAATTTTGTTTGTGACTGCAAATACTGTAATGGTTGGTGATCGGTATGTACAATCGTCTCTTTACCCATCAAGTAGTGTTTCCACTTCTTGACACTTTGTACGAACACATATAGTTCTTTGTCATATGTAGGATAATTTGTCACAGCACCATTAAATGTTTCAGAATGAAAAGCGGTAGCTTACCATGCTGCAAAAGAACTGCACCCATGGCATAATCACTAGCATCGGTTTGAATCTTGAATGTCTGTCTCAAATTTGGTAATGCAAGAACTAGAGCTGAACTGATCTTGTCTTTTAAAGCTTCGAAATCTTTCTGTTGTTTTCCTACCCATTGGAAGCCTTTCATCACACTTGTCACTGTAGAAATTTCTGAATCTTAATTATTATGTA
This sequence comes from Pinus albicaulis, assembly GCA_034641835.2. Classification (NCBI taxonomy): domain Eukaryota; kingdom Viridiplantae; phylum Streptophyta; class Pinopsida; order Pinales; family Pinaceae; genus Pinus; species Pinus albicaulis. Next base: position 1,612,100,445 of record CM076575.1, on the reverse strand, counting down.
GAAATTATTTCTGTTAATCAGGTTAAGCTTCTCCTACTTATAAAAGTTATCAACTGAATAAATTCAAGTTAACATCAAAGAAAAACACATAACAGATCTCTACCAATTCATATCTAGAATAAGCACATGAACACATAGACAAAGTGACACAGTTATTTCTAGACAAATTGTACCCCGGAAAAACCCAATGTAGGAAAACCGGTCTGTGGCTGCTAGAGGGCTCTATTATTAAGACTATTTCTAAATACAAAACTCTGGGTTCCAGATCTGGAAAACCCTATAGAGAAGACTCTAGATCTGCAGCACCTGGCTGATCTAAGACCAACAATACTGACTAATCCACACCCTCAAACAGGATTTATAGAACTCAGCCAAATCTAGGCCTAGAAACCCTAGATCTACCCTTGAAAGACACTGCGTCAGCCTCTGAAGGCCTCCAAATGCTCAACGTTCTCACTGGAAGGGACTGCGTTACCCCAGACTGGGTGACACAGTCACTACGCTGCCCCTAAGGGTCTCTACGTAACCCCTAAAGGGTTTCCTGAAAATCACACTATCCTTGCTGCTGCTACTGCTGCTACCGTCTGCTGCTGCTGCTGCTGCCGTCTGTTGCTGCTGGTGTTGCCGTTTGCTACTACTGCTGCCTTCCTCTGTGTTGTCTTTCTTGATCTCTTCTCTACTTCTTGTGTGTTCTAGACCCTGGGATCAGATCATCCCCTTGGTCTAAATTCCCCTCTCTGCAACTGAAACACTTGAGGATTCTTAGCAACCCCTCCCTAGAATCTCAGCTTAGCTTCAATGCTATGCCTCTGTGTGTCTTAAAAATGACCCCAAGCCTTTCCTTTATAATTTTCTCGTTGACAAATTAACGACCAAGATTAAATCTTTAATCAATGGCTAAGATTTAAATAAAGCTTCAGCCATGTGACTTAAGATAATTTCATCACATGTTTAATTAAATATACTCTAATTATTTTATTTTCCTAAGTTTTAACTTAGGAAATACATTAAAATAATTAATTAATTTAATATCTCCTAAACTAGATGAAATTTCTCAAATCCATTTTTGGGTCTTGTAGACCAGGTGAACCCTAGTCCTTCCTTAAAATTTGGGACCTAGAGCACAACTGATGCTACCCCAAATACATAAAATCTCAACACTCCCTCTTAGCATCAAGGGTGTGCTCTAGAAATACATCACACTTATGCATTACATGATTTTGGGCACTGGTTCTGTGCTGCTGAAGCATAGCCTCCTGCCACTCAACTCTGCACTACTGCTGCCATTCTGTACTGCTGTCCATGACTCTGCCACTGCCACTGCAACCACTGTACTTCAGCTCCCTCTCAATACGCTGCATTTGTGTTGCTCATAGCACTACCACTGATGATCTGCTGCACTACAAATTCAGTTGTTGAGAGACAGAATTGAATCTCCTACCCAATATTTGACAAACCAGTTAGATGGGATGCATCCTCATCACTGAAGCTCCATAGGCTACAGATCTTTGTTGGCATCTAAAGAACGATGCACAACTACAACTCTTCCTGCGTAATCAGAATCCCTCTGCACTACTGAAGTCACATCATCTCCTTGTGCTGAAATATATCACACTGCTACTGCACTGCATTGTCCCTATGAAGCTCTCTGCGTTGTTGTAGCTCTACACTGCGTAAGAAGCATTGCTGTACGTTTATTAAGTCACATCAGCCTCTGCGCTGCTATTGCTTCTACGTTGTTGCTTCTATGCTCTGCGCTACTCCTCCTAGCCTCCAGATCTGCCTCTACCTCTGCCTCATCTATGATCTATGCACCCATTGCTCCACTTGTCTCGCTACTGTCTTAAGGCTGACGTAGCTCGCTTGTGATCCAAGAGATGAGCTGCTCAAGGATCCCACCTTACTTTCATGTAGCTCCTCTACACGTCCGTTTCACCCCACATCTATGGTTCATGTGCACCCATGGATACATCATATCCTGACACATCATCTTCCACCGCTGCATTGGAAAAAGATGCTTCCTTGTCCTTCTTCTTTTTTGGACAATGGCTGGAAAAATTTCCCATTTTGCCACACTGGAAGCACTTGGCCTTTGAAAGATCCTTCTTCTTCTTCTTCGGCTGCTTATTTGATGCCAAGGCTTCATCTTCCTCCTCTTCCTTCTTTACTTTGCTCAACCTAGGGCTGTGCTGCTTCTTGGTGAATCTGCGTAGTTCTTCTTGCCGCAAGATTGACCACAAGCTGTCCCAATCTGGGAGGTCCGCTCTGCCCAAGATACTTTGGACAAAGGTTTCCCACTCATCCGTGACTACATTGAGGGTATTCTTGACTATCTCTACATCATCTATGGCTGCACCCATTGTAGTTAGCTGATCCCTGATTGACTGCAATCTGAAGAGGAAATGCTCGATGTATTCTCCCTTGGTCATCATGAATGACCTCATTTAGGCCTCCAAAAACATCTTTCTTTGGACTGATTTTCCCTCATATAGGGAAGTCAAGGCCTTCCACATCTCATTAGCTGTCCTCTTCTCAGTTATATGTGGCACAATATGATCCTTGATACTATCCATTATTAGCCGCTTGGCATGCCCAATAGATTCTCTATGCTTTCGTAGGAGATCTGCATCTATCGGTGTGGCAAGGGTCTGCTCTGCATGATCTCTTAGACCATATGCCTCTATGACAATCAGGATCCTAGCTTTCCATACCAAAAATTTTGAGATACCATGTAGCCTATCCTGATCACGCAGTCCATGAGGAGCCATCTGATCAGAATGTGTAGAAACTCCTCTTCTCTATGCTAGAGATCTTGTATCTAGGGTCCTTTTTGATCTGGGAACCCTCTACTCCCTCTGATACTTGATTTACCTCCTTGGAAATCTACCATATCAACTATTATTCAACTTCTTCCTTTATCCTCATACCAAACTGCAAGTTTCCTTTGGCAAGAAACTCTCTGAGAAGCTGATCTCTTCCCAAACTTTGTCACTTGTGCTAAGGTTAAAAATATGAAAACTTTAGAAGTTTAACCCCACCAAATCTTATGAATTTATGCAACTTTTCTACAAAATTTTTCTGGATCTGACAGATTCAGATCTGAATCACATTGGCTGGCTTCAGACCTAACCAGTGCTCTTTCTAAGATACCTCTGCACAGTAATTTCATGGGCTTGCTAGGACACAACGCTGAACAACGTCACCCTTCCCTCTATGTGAATCTCCTCCTGAAAACTGTGTTGTCCCTTCAGATCTGCTTTTCTGCTGCCTTTCCAGCTGCTTTTTGTAGCTACATCCTTCAAATTATTCAGCTGGTGACGCTTCTAGATCTGCAATTGCTCTGATACCATGTAGAAATTTCTGAATCTTAATTCTTATGCATAAATTAGTTCTGTTATTCTGGTTAAGCTTCTCCTACTTATACATGTTATCAACTAAATAAATTCAAGTTGACATCAAAGAAAAACACATAACAAACCTCTACCAGTTCTGATCTAGAATAAGCACATGCACACATAGACAAAGTGACACAGTTATTTCTGGACAAACTGTACCCAGAAAAACCCAATGTTGGAAAACCAGTCTCTGGCTACTGGAGGGCTCTATTATTAAGAATATTTCTGAATACACAACTCTGGGTTCCAGATCTGGAAAACCTTACAGAGAAAAATCTGGATTTGGAGCACTTGGCTGATCTAAGACGAACAATACTGACTGATCCACACCCTCAAACGGGATTTACAGAAATCATCCAAAACTAGGTCTAGAAACCCCAGATCTTCCCCTAAAATACACTGCGTCAGCCTCTGAAGGCCTCCAAATGCTCAATGCTGTCACTGGAAGGGACTGCGTTACCCTAGACTAGGTGACACAGTCACTATGCTACCCCTATGGGTCTCTACATGACCCCTGAAGGGTTTCTTAAAAGTCACGTTGTCCTTACTATTGTTGCCATCTCCTGCTGCTGTTGCTGCCTTCCTCTGCACTATCTTTCCTGATCTCTTCTCTGCTTCTTGTGTATTCTAGACCCCGGGATTAGATCATCCCCTTGCTCTAAATTCCCCTCTCTGCAACTGAAACGCTTGAGAATTCTTAGCAACCCCTCCCTAGAATCTCAACTTAGCTTCAGTGCTCTGCCTCTATGTGTCTTACAAATGACCCCAAGCCTTTCCTTTATACTTTTCTCATTGACAAATCAACGGCCAAGATTAAATATTTAATCAATGGCTAAGATTAAAATAAAGCTTGAACCGTGTGACTTAAGATAATTTCATCACATGTTTAATTAAATTCACTTTAATTATTTTATTTTCCTAAGTTTTAACTTAGGAAATACATTAAAATAATTAATTAATTTAATATCTCCTAAACCAGATGAAATTTCCCAAATCCATTTATGGGTCTTGTAGACCAGGTGAACCCTAGACATTCCTAAAAATTTGAGACCGGGAGCACAACTGATGCTACCCCAAATACATAAAATATCAACACTCCCTCTTAGCATCAAGGGTGTGCTCTAGAAATACATCACACATATGCATTACATGATTTTGGGCACTGGTTCTGTGCTGCTGAAGAATAGCCTCCTGCCACTCAACTCTGCACTACTACTACCATTCTGTACTGCTTCCCATGACTCTGCCACTGCCACTGCGACCACTGTACTTCAGCTCCCTCTCAATATGTTGCAGTTGTGTTGCTCATAGCACTGCCACCAATGATCTGCTGCACTACAACTTCAGTTGTTGAGAGACACAACTAAATCTCTTGCCCAATATTTGACGAACAAGTCAGATGGGATGCATCCTCATCACTGAAGCTCCATAGGCTACAGATCAATGTTGACATCTAAAGAACGATGCACAGCTACAACTTTGCCTGCGTAATCAGAATCCTACTGCACTACTAAAGTCACATCATCTCCTTGTCCTAAAATCTATCACGCTGCTACTGCACTGCGTTGTCCCTATGAATCTCTCTGCGCTGCTGCAGCTCTGCACTGCGTAAGAAGCACTGCTCTGCGCTGTTGAAGTCACATCATCCTCTGCGCTGCTACTACTTCTAAGTTGTTATTACTATGCTCTGCGCTACTCCTCCTACCCTCCATATCTGCCTCTACCTCTGCCTCATCTATGATCTATGCACCCACTGTTCCACTTGTCTCGCTACTGTCTTAAGGCTGTCGTAGCTCGCTTATGATCCAAGAGATGAGTTGATCAAGGATCCCACCTTACTTTCATGTAGCTCCTCTACACGTCCATGTCACCCCACATCTGTGGTTCATGTGCACTCATGGCTACATCATCTCCTGACCCATCATCTGCCACCGCTGCTTTGGAAGAATATGCTTCCTTGTCCTTCTTCTTTTCTGGACAATGGCTGGAAAAATGTCCCATTTCGCCACACTAGAAGCACTTGGTATTTGAAAGATCCTTCTTCTTCTTCTTCTTCGGCTGCTTCTTTGATGCCAAGGTTGCATCTTTCTCCTCTTCCTTCTTTACTTTTCTCAACCCAAGGCTGGGCTGCTTCTTGGTGAATCTGCGTAGTTCGTCTTGCCGTAGGATTGACCACAAGTTGTCCCAATCTGGGAGGTCCGCTCTGCCCAAGATACTTTGGATAAAGGTTTCCCACTCATCTGTGACTGCATTGAGGGCAGTCATGACTATCACTGCATCATCTACGGCTGCACCCATTGTAGTCATTTGATCCCTGATTGACTACAATCTGAAGAGGAAATGCTCGATGTATTCTCCCTTGGTCATCATGAATGACCTCATTTAGGCCTTCAACAACATCTTTCTTTGGACTCATTTTCCCTCATATAGTGAAGTCAAGGCCTTCCACATCTCATTAGCTGTCCTCTTCTCAGCTATGTGTGGTACAATATGATCCTTGATACTTTCTATTATCAGCCGCTTGGCATGCCCAACAACTTCTCTATGCTTCCGTAGGAGATCCGCATCTGTCGGTGTGGCTAGGGTCTGCTCTGCATGATCTCTTAGACCATATGCCTCTAGGACAATTACGATCCTCGCTTTCCATACCAAAAATTTTTAGAGGCCATCTAGCCTATCCTGATCACGCAGTCCATGAGGAGCCATCTGCTCAAAATGTGTCGAAGCTCCTCTTCTCTATGCTAGAGATCTTGGATCTAGGGTCCTTTTCGAACTGGGAACCCTATGCTCCCTCTTACACTTGATTTACCTCATTGGAAATCTACCAAATCAACCATTATTCAGCTTCTTCTTTTATCCTCTGACCAAACTGCAAGTTTCCTTTGGCAAGAAAATCTATGAGAATTTGATCTCTTCCCAAACTTTGTCACTTGTGCTAAGGCTAAAAATATGAAAACTTCAAAATTTTAACCCCACTAGATCTTCTAAATTTATGCAACTTTTATGCAGACTTTTTCTGGATCTGACAGATTCAGATTTGAATCACACTGGCTGGCTTCAGAGCTAACCAATGCTCTTTCTAAGCTACCTCTGCACAGTAATTGTGTGGGCTTGCTAGGACACAGCACTGGACAACGTCACCCTTCCCTATACATGAATCTCCTCCCGAAAACTGCATTTTCCCTTCATATCTGCTTTTCTGCTGCCTTTCCAGCTGCTTTCTGCAGCTAGATCCTTCAGATTCTTCAGCTAGTGACGCTTCTAGATCTGCAATTGCTCTGATACCATGTAGAAATTTCTGAATCTTAATTCTTATGCAGAAATTATTTCTGTTAATCCGGTTAAGCTTCTCCTACTTCTACATGTTATCAACTTAATAAATTCAAGTTGACATCAAAGAAAAACACATAACATATCTCTACCAGTTCTGATCTATAATAAGCACATGCATGCATAGACAAAGTGACATAGTTATTTCTGGAAAAACTGTCCCTGGAAAAACCCAATGTGGGAAAACCGGTCTCTGGTTGCTGGAGGGCTCTATTATTAAGAATATTTCTGAATACAAAACTCTGGGTTCCAGATCTGGAAAACCCTAAAGAGAAAAATCTAGATCTGCAACACCTGGCTGATCTAAGACCAACAATTCTGACTGATCCACACCATCAAACGAGATTTTCAGAACTCAGCCAGAACTAGGTCTAGAAACCCCAGATCTACCCCTGAAAGACATTGTGTCAGCCTATGAAGGCCTTTAAATGCTCAACACTGTCACTCGAAGGGACTTCTCAACACTGTCACTGGAAGGGACTGCGTTACCCCAGACTGGACGACACAGTCACTACACTGCCCCTAAGGTTCTCTACGTAACCCCTGAAGGGTTTCCTGAAAATCACGCTATCCTTGCTGCTGCTGCTACCTTCCTCTACGCTGTCTTTCCTGATCTCTTCTCTACTTCTTGTGTATTCTAAAACCTGGGATCAGATCATCCCCTTTCTCTAAATTCCCCTCTCTCCAACTGAAACACTTGAGAATTCTTAGCAACCCCGCCCTAGAATCTCAGCTTAGCTTCAGTGCTCTACCTCTGTGTGTCTTACAAATGACCCCAAGACATTCCTTTATACTTTTCTCGTTGAAAAATCAATGGCCAAGATTAAATATTTAATCAATGGCTAAGATTAAAAGAAAGCTTGATCCGTGTGACTTAAGACAATTTCATCACATGTTTAAATACATTCACTTTAATTAATTTATTTTCCTAAGTTTTAATTAATTTAATATCTCCTAAACCAAATGAAATTTCCCAAATCTTTTATGGGTCTTGTAGATCAGGTGAACTCTAGTCCTTCCTCAAAATTTGGGACCTAAAGCACAACTGATGCTACCCCAAATACATAAAATCTCAACACTCCCTCTTAGCATCAAGGGTGTGCTCTAGAAATACATCACACTTATGCATTACATGATTTTGGGCACTGGTTCTGTGCTGCTGAAGCATAGCGTCCTGCCACTCAACTCTGCACTACTGCTGCCATTCTGTACTGCTTCCCATGACTCTGCCACTGCCACTACGACCACTGTACTTCAACTCCCTCTCAATATGATGCACAGCTACAACTTTGCCTGCGTAATCAGAATCCTGCTGCACTACTAAAGTCACATCATCTCCTTGTGCTAAAATCTATCATGCTGCTACTGCACTGCGTTGTCCCTATGAAGCTCTCTGCGCTGCTGCAGCTCTGCACTGCGTAAGAAGAACTGCTCTGCGCTGCTGAAGTCACATCATCCTCTGCGCTGCTACTGCTTCTACGTTGTTGCTGCTATGCTCTGCGCTGCTCCTCCTAGCCTCCAGATCTGCCTCTACCTCTGCCTCATCTATGATCTATGCACCAATTGCTCCACTTGTCTCGTTACTGTCTTAAGGCTGCCGTAGCTCGCTTGTGATCCAAGAGGTGAGCTGCTCAAGGATCCCACCTTACTTTCATGTAGCTCCTCTACACGTCCGTGTCACCCCACATCTGTTGTTTATGTGCACCCATGGCTACATCATATCCTGACACATCATCTTCCACCACTTCTTTGGAAGAAGATGCTTCCTTGTCCTTCATCTTTTTTGGACAATGGCTAGAAAAATTTCCCATTTCGCCACACTGGAAGCACTTGGCCTTTGAAAGATCCTTCTTCTTCTTCTTTGGCTGCTTATTTGATGCCAAGGCTTCATCTTCCTCCTCTTCCTTCTTTACTTTTCTCAACCTAGGGTTGTGCTGCTTCTTGGTGAATCTGTGTAGTTCTTCTTGCTGCAAGATTGACCACAAGCTGTCCCAATATACGAGGTCCGCTCTGCCCAAGATAATTTGGACAAAGGTTTCCCACTCATCCGTGACTACATTGAGGGTATTCCTGACTATCAATACATCATCTATGGTTGCACCCTTTGTAGTTTGCTGATCCCTGATTGACTGCAATCTGAAGAGGAAATGCTCGATGTATTCTCCCTTGGTCATCATGAATGACCTCATTTAGGCCTCCAACAACATCTTTCTTTGGACTGATTTTCCCTCATATAGGGAAGTCAAGGCCTTCCACATCTCATTAGCTGTCCTCTCTTCTCAGATATATGTGGCACAATATGATCCTTGATACTGTCCATTATCAGCCGCTTGGCATGCCCAGAAGCTTCTCTATGCTTCCGTAGGAGATCCGCATCTGTCGGTGTTGCAAGGGTCTGCTCTGCATGATCTCTTAGACCATATGCCTCTAGGACAATTAGGATCCTAGCCTTCCATACCGAGAATTTTGAGATGCCATGTAGCCTATCTTGATCACGCAGTCCATGAGGAGCCATCTGCTCAGAATGTGTCGAAGCTCCTCTTGTCTATGCTAGAGATCTTGTATCTAGGGTCCTTTTCGATCTGGGAACCCTCTACTCCCTCTGACACTTGATTTACCTCCTTGGAAATCTACCAAATCAACTATTATTCAGCCTCTTCCTTTATCCTCATACCAAACTACAAGTTTCCTTTGGCAAGAAACTCTCTGAGAAGCTGATCTCTTCCCAAACATTGTCACTTGTGCTAAGGTTAAAAATATGAAAACTTTAGAAGTTTAACCCCACCAAATCTTATGAATTTATGCAAATTTTCTACAAACTTTTTCTGGATCTGACAGATTCAGATCTGAATCACATTAGCTGGCTTCAGACCTAACCAGTGCTCTTTCTAAGATACCTCACACATTAATTTCGTTGGCTTGCTAGGACACAGCGCTAGACAACTTCACCCTTCCCTCTATGTGAATCTCCTCTTGAAAACTGCGTTGTCCCTTCAGATCTGCTTTTCTGCTTCCTTTCCAGCTTCTTTTTGTAGCTAGATCCTTCAAATTATTCAGCTGGTGACGCTTCTAGATCTGCAATTGCTCTGATACCATGTAGAAATTTCTGAATCTTAATTCTTATGCATAAATTATTCCTGTTAATCTGGTTAAGCTTCTCCTACTTATACATGTTATCAACTAAATAAATTCAAGTTGACATCAAAGAAAAATACATAACAAACCTCTAACAGTTCTGATCTATAATAAGCACATGCACACATAGAAAAAGTGACACAGTTATTTCTGGACAAAATGTACCCGGAAAAACCCAATGTTGTAAAACCAGTCTCTGGCTCCTGGATGGCTCTATTATTAAGAATATTTCTGAATACACAACTCTGGGTTCCAGATCTGGAAAACCTTACAGAGAAAAATCTATATTTGGAGCCCTTGGTTGATCTAAGACCAACAATACTGACTGATCCACACCCTCAAACGGGATTTACAGAACTCAGCTAGAACTAGGTCTAGAAACCCCAGATTTGCCCCTGAAAGACACTGCGTCAGCAACTGAAGGCCTCCAAATGCTCAACGCTGTCACTGGAAGGGACTGCGTTACCCCAGACTAGGTGACAAAGTCACTATGATGCCCCTAAGGGTCTCTACATGATCCCTGAAGGGTTTCCTAAAAATCACGTTGTCCTTACTGCTGCTGCCATCTCCTGCTGTTGTTGCTGCCTTCCTTTGCACTGTCTTTCCTAATCTCTTCTCCGCTTCTTGTGTATTCTAGACCCCAGGATCAGATCATCCCCTTGCTCTAAATTTCCCTCTCTGCAACTGAAACACTTAAGAATTCTTAGCAACCCCTCCCTAGAATCTCAACTTAGCTTCAGTGCTCTGCCTCTATGTGTCTTACAAATGACCCCAAGCCTTTCCTTCATACTTTTCTCGTTGACAAATCAACGACCAATATTAAATCTTTAATCAATGGCTAAGATTAAAATAAAGCTTGAACCGTGTGACTTAAGATAATTTCATCACATGTTTAATTAAATTCATTTTAATTATTTTATTTTCCTAAGTTTTAACTTAGGAAATACATTAAAATAATTAATTAATTTAATATCTCCTAAACTAGATGAAATTTCGCAAATCCATTTCTGGGTCTTGTAGACCAAGTGAACCCTAGACCTTCCTCAAAATTTGGGACCGGGAGCACAACTGATGCAAACCCAAATTCATAAAAAATCAACACGCCCTCTTAGCATCAAGGGTGTGCTCTAGAAATACATCACACATATGCATTACATGATTTTGGGCACTGGTTCTGTGCTGCTGAAGCATAGCCTCCTGCCACTTAACTCTGCACTACTGCTGCCATTCTGTACTGCTTCCCATGACTCTGCCACTGCCACTGCGACCACTGTACTTCAGCTCCCTCTCAATATGTTGCATTTGTGTTGCTCATAACACTGCCACCGATGACCTGCTCCACTACAACTTCAGTTGTTGAGAGACACAACTGAATCTCTTGCCCAATATTTGACGAAGAAGTCAGATGGGATGCATCCTCATCACTGAAGCTCCATAGGCTACAGATCTGTGTTGGCATCTAAAGAACGATGCACAGCTACAACTTTTCCTGCGTAATCAGAATCCTGCTGCACTACTAAAGTCAAATCATCTCCTTGTCCTAAAATCTATCACGCTGCTACTGCACTGCGTTGTCCCTATGAAGCTCTCTGTGTTGCAGCAGCTCTACATTGCGTAAGAAGCACTGCTCTGTGCTGCTGAAGTCACATCATCCTCTGCGCTACTACTACTTCTACGTTGTTGCTACTATGCTCTGCGTTGCTCCTCCTAGCCTCCAGATCTGCCTCTACCTCTGCCTCATCTGTGATCTATGCACCCACTGTTCCACTTGTCTCGCTACTGTCTTAAGGCTGTCGTAGCTTGCTTATGATCCAAGATATGAGCTGATCAAGGATCCCACCTTACTTTCATGTAGCTCCTCTACACGTCCGTGTCACCCCACATCTGTGGTTCATGTGCACTCATGGCTACATCATCTCCTGACCCATCATCTGCCACCGCTGATTTGGAGGAAGATGCTTCCTTGTCCTTCTTCTTTTCTGGACAATGGCTGGAAAAATGTCCCATTTTGCCACACTGGAAACACTTGGTCTTTGAAAGATCCTTCTTCTTCTTCTTCTTCGGCTGCTTCTTTGATGCTAAGGCTGCATATTCCTCCTCTTCCTTCTTTACTTTGCTCAACCCAAGGCTGTGCTGATTCTTGGTGAATCTGCGTAGTTCGTCTTGCTGCAGGATTGACCACAAGCTTTCCCAATCTGGGAGGTCCGCTCTGCCCAAGATACTTTGGACAAAGGTTTCCCACTCATCGATGACTGCATTGAGGGCAGTCATGACTATCACTGCATCATCTACGACTGCACCCGTTGTAGTCAGCTGATCCCTGATTGACTGCAATATGAAGAGGAAATTCTCAATGTATTCTCCCTTGGTCATCATGAATGACCTCATTTAGGCCTTCAACAACATCTTTCTTTGGACTGATTTTCCCTCATATAGGGAAGTCAAGGCCTTCCACATCTCATTAGCTGTCCTCTTCTCAGCTATGTGTGGCACAATATGATCCTTGATACTTTCTATTATCAGCCGCTTGGCATGCCCAACAGCTTCTCTATGCTTCTGTAGGAGATCCGAATCTGTTGGTGTGGCTAGGGTCTGCTCTGCATGATCTCTTAGACCATATGCCTCTAGGACAATTAGGATCCTAGCTTTCCATACCAAAAATTTTTAGAGGCCATCTAGCCTATCCTGATCACGCAGTCCATGAGGAGCCATCTGCTCAGAATGTGTCGAAGCTCCTCTTCTATATGCTAGAGATCTTGGATCTAGGGTCTTTTTCGAACTGGGAACCCTATGCTCCCTCTTACACTTGATTTAACTCCTTGGAAATCTACCAAATCAACCATTATTCAGCTTCTTCTTTTATCCTCTGACCAAACTGCAAGTTTCCTTTGGCAAGAAACTCTCTGAGAATTTGATCTCTTACCAAAATTTGTCACTTGTGCTAAGGCTAAAAATATGAAAACTTCAAAAGTTTAACCCCACCAGATCCTCTGAATTTATGCAACTTTTATGCAGAATTTTTCTGGATCTGACAGATTGAGATTTGAATCACACTGGCTGGCTTCAGAGCTAACCAATGCTCTTTCTAAGCTACCTCTGCACAGTAATTGTGTGGGCTTGCTAGGACACAGCGTTGGACAACGTCACCCTTCCCTCTACATGAATCTCCTCCCGAAAACTGCGTTTTCCCTTCATATCTGCTTTTTTGCTGCCTTTCCAGCAGCTAGATCCTTCAGATTCTTTAGCTAGTGACGCTTCTAGATCTGCAATTGCTCTGATACCATGTAGAAATTTCTTAATCTTAATTCTTAAGCAGAAGTTATTTCTGTTAATCCGGTTAAGATTCTCCTACTTATACATGTTATCAACTGAATAAATTCAATTTGACATCAAATAAAAACACATAACAGATCTCTACCAGTTCTGATCTATAATAAGCACATGCACGCATAGATAAAGTGACATAGTTATTTCTGGAAAAACTGTCCCCGGAAAAACCCAATGTGGGAAAACCGGTCTCTGGTTGCTGGAGGGCTCTATTATTAAGAATATTTCTGAATACAAAACTCTGGGTTCCAGATATGGAAAACCCTATAGAGAAAAATCTAGATCTGCAACACGTGGCTGATCTAAGACCAACAATACTGACTGATCCACACCATCAAACGAGATTTTCAGAACTAAGCTAGAACTAGGTCTAGAAACCCCAGACCTACCCCTGAAAGACACTGTGTCAGCCTATGAAGGCCTCTAAATGCTCAACACTGTCACTCGAAGGGACTTCTCAACACTGTCACTGGAAGGGACTGCGTTACCCCAGACTAGGCGACACAGTCACTACACTGCCCCTAAGGTTCTCTACGTAACCCCTGAAGGGTTTCCTGAAAAATCCTGCTATCCTCGCTGCTGCTGCTGCCTTCCTCTACGCCGTATTTCATGATCTATTCTTTGCTTCTTTTGTAATCTAGAACCTGGGATCAGATCATCCCCTTTCTCTAAATTCCCCTCTCTCCAACTGAAACACTTGAGAATTCTTAGCAACCCCGCCCTAGAATCTCAGCTTAGCTTCAGTGCTCTGCCTCTGTGTGTCTTACAAATGACCCCAAGACATTCCTTTATACTTTTCTCGTTGAAAAATAATTGGCCAAGATTAAATATTTAATCAATGGCTAAGATTAAAAGAAAGCTTGATCCGTGTGACTTAAGACAATTTCATCACATGTTTAACTAAATTCACTTTAATTATTTTATTTCCCTAAGTTTTAATTAATTTACTATCTCCTAAACCAAATGAAATTTCCCAAATCTTTTCTGGGTCTTGTAGATCAGGTGAACTCTAGTCCTTCCTCAAAATTTGGGACCTAGAGCACAACTGATGCTACCCCAAATACATAAAATCTCAACACTCCCTCTTAGCATCAAGGGTGTGCTCTAGAAATACATCACACTTATGCATTACATGATTTTGGGCAATGGTTCTGTGCTTCTGAAGCATAGCCTCCTGCCACTCAACTCTGCACTACTGCTGCCATTCTGTACTGCTGCCCATGACTCTGCCACTGCCACTGCAACCACTGTACTTCAGCTCCCTCTCAATACGCTGCATTTGTGTTGCTCATAGCATTGCCACTGATGATCTGCTGCACTACAACTTCAGTTGTTGAGAGACAGAATTGAATCTCCTACCCAATATTTGACACACAAGTTAGATGGGATGCATCCTCATCACTGAAGCTCCATAGGCTACAGATCTGTGTTGGCATCTAAAGAACGATGCACAACTACAACTAGGCCTGCGTAATCAGAATCTCTCTGCACTACTGAAGTCACATCATCTCCTTGTGCTGAAATATATCACACTGCTACTGCACTGCATTGTCCCTATGAAGCTCTCTGCGCTGTTGCAGCTCTGCACTGCGTAAGAAGCACTGCTCTATGTTTCTTAAGTCACATCAGCCTCTGCGCTGCTACTGCTTCTACGTTGTTGCTTCTATGCTCTGCGCTACTCCTCCTAGCCTCTAGATCTGCCTCTACCTCTGCCTCATCTGTGATCTATGCACCCATTGCTCCACTTGTCTCACTACTGTCTTGAGGCTGTCGTAGCTCGCTTGTGATCTAAGAGATGAGCCGCTCAAGGATCCCACCTTAATTTCATGTAGCTCCTCTACACGTCTGTGTCACCCCACATTTGTGCTTCATGTGCACCCATGGCTACATCATATCCTGACACATCATCTTCCACCGCTACTTTGGAAGAAGATGCTTCCTTGTCCTTCTTCTTTTTTGGGCAATGGCTGGAAAAATTTCCCATTTCGCCACACTGGAAGCACTTGGCCTTTGAAAGATCCTTCTTCTTCTTCTTTGGCTGCTTATTTGATGCCAAGGCTTCATCTTCCTCCTCTTCCTTCTTTACTTTTCTCAACCTAGGGCTGTACTGCTTCTAGGTGAATCTGCGTAGTTCTTCTTGCCGCAAGATTGACCACAAGCTCTCCCAATCTCGGAGGTCCGCTCTGCCAAAGATACTTTGGACAAAGGTTTCCCACTCATCCATGACTACATTGAGGGTATTCCTGACTATCAATACATCATCTATGGCTGCACCCGTTGTAGTTAGCTGATCCCTGATTGACTGCAATCTGAAGAGGAAATACTCGATGTATTCTCCCTTGGTCATCATGAATGACCTCATTTAGGCCTCCAACAACATCTTTCTTTGGACTGAATTTCCCTCATATAGGGAAGTCAAGGCCTTCCACATCTAATTAGTTGTCCTCTTCTCAGCTATATGTGGCACAATATGATCCTTGATACTATCCATTATCAGCCGCTTGGCATGCCCAACAGATTCTCTATGATTCCGTAGGAGATCTGCATCTTTCGGTGTGGCAAGGGTCTGCTCTGCATGATCTCTTAGAGGATATGCCTCTAGGAAAATCAGGATCCTAGCTTTCCATACCGAAAATTTTGAGATGCCATGTAGCCTATCCTGATCACGCAGTCCATGAGGAGCCATCTGCTCAGAATGTGTCGAAGATCCTCTTGTCTATGCTAGAGATCTTGTATCTAGGGTCCTTTTCAATCTGGGAACCCTCTACTCCCTCTGACACTTGATTTACCTCCTTGGAAATCTACCAAATCAACTATTATTCAACATCTTCCTTTATCCTCATACCAAACTGCAAGTTTCCTTTGGAAAGAAACTCTCTGAGAAGCTGATCTCTTCCCATACTTTGTCACTTGTGCTAAGGTTAAAAATATGAAAACTTTAGAAGCTTAACCCCACCAAATCTTATGAATTTATGCAACTTTTCTACAAACTTTTTCTGGATCTGACAGATTCAGATCTGAATCACATTGGCTGGCTTCAGACCTAACCAGTGCTCTTTCTAAGATACCTCTACAGAGTAATTTCGTGGGCTTGCTAGGACACAGCGCTGGACAACGTCACCCTTCCCTCTATGTGAATCTCCTCCCTAAAACTGCGTTGTCCCTTCAGATCTGCTTTTCTGCTGCCTTTCCAGCTGCTTTTTGTAGCTAGATCCTTCAAATTATTTAGCTGGTGACGCTTCTATATCTGCAATTGTTCTGATACCATGTAGAAATTTCTGAATCTTAATTCTTATGCATAAATTATTTCTGTTAATCTGGTTAAGCTTCTCCTACTTATACATGTTATCAAATAAATAAATTCAAGTTGACATCAAATAAAAACACATAAAAAACCTCTACCAGTTCTGATCTAGAATAAGCACATGCACACATAGAAAAAGTGACATAGTTATTTCTGGACAAACTGTACCCGGAAAAACCCAATGTTGGAAAACCAGTCTCTGGCTACGGGAGGGCTCTATTATTAAGAATATTTCTGAATACACAACTCTGGGTTCTAGATCTGGAAAACCTTACAAAGAAAAATTTAGAATTGGAGCCCTTGGCTGATCTAAGACCAACAATACTGACTGATACACACCCTCAAACGGGATTTACAGAAATCAGGCAGAACTAGGTCTAGAAACCCCAGATCTGCCCCTGAAAGACACTACGTCAGCCTCTGAAGGCCTCCAAATGCTCAACGCTGTCACTGGAAGGGATTGCGTTACCCCAGACTAGGTGACACAGTCACTATGCTGCCCCTAAGGGTCTCTACATGACCCCTGAAGGGTTTCCTAAAAATCACGCTGTCCTTACTGCTGCTGCCATCTCCTGCTGCTGTTGCTGCCTTCCTCTGCACTGTCTTTCCTGATCTCTTCTCCGCTTCTTGTGTATTCTAGACCCCGGGATCAGATCATCCCCTTGCTCTAAATTCCCCTCTCTGCAACTGAAACACTTGAGAATTCTTAGCAACCCCTCCCTAGAATCTCAACTTAGCTTCAATGCTCTGCCTCTATGTGTCTTACAAATGACCCCAAGCCTTTCCTTTATACTTTTCTCATTGACAAATCAACGGCCAAGATTAAATCTTTAATCAATGGCTAAGATTAAAATAAAGCTTGAACCGTGTGACTTAAGATAATTTCATCACATGTTTAATTAAATTCACTTTAATTATTTTATTTTCCTAAGTTTTAACTTAGGAAATACATTAAAATAATTAATTAATTTAATATCTCCTAAACCAGATGAAATTTCCCAAATCCATTTCTGGGTCTTGTAGACCAGGTGAACCCTAGACCTTCCTCAAAATTTGGGACCGGGAGCACAACTAATGCCACCCCAAATACATAAAATATCAACACTCCCTCTTAGCATCAAGGGTGTGCTCTAGAAATACATCACACATATTCATTACATGATTTTGGGCACTGGTTCTGTGCTGCTGAAGCATAGCCTCCTGCCACTCAACTCTGCACTACTGCTGCCATTCTGTACTGCTTCCCATGACTCTGCCACTGCCACTGGGACCACTGTACTTTAGCTCCCTCTCAATATGTTGCATTTGTGTTGCTCATAGCACTGCCACCGATGATCTGCTGCACTACAACTTCAGTTGTTGAGAGACACAACTGAATCTATTGCCCAATATTTGACGAAGAAGTCAGATGGGATGCATCCTCATCACTGAAGCTCCATAGGCTACAGATCTGTGTTGGCATCTAAAGAACGATGCACAGCTACAACTTTGCCTGCGTAATCAGAATCCTGCTACACTACTAAAGTCACATCATCTCCTTGTCCTAAAATCTATCACGCTGCTACCACACTGCGTTGTCCCTATGAAGCTCTCTGCGCTGCTGCAGCTCTGCACCGCGTAAGAAGCACTGCTCTACGCTGCTGAATTCACATCATCCTCTGCGCTACTACTACTTCTACATTGTTGCTGCTATGCTCTGCACTGCTCCTCCTAGCCTCCAGATCTGCCTTTACCTCTGCCTCTACCTCTGCCTCATCTGTGATATATGCACCCACTGTTCCACTTGTCTCGCTACTGTCTTAAGGCTGCCGTAGCTCGCTTATGATCCAAGAGATGAGCTGATCAAGGATCCCACCTTACTTTCATGTAGCTTCTCTACACGTCCGTGTCACCCCACATCTGTGGTTCATGTGCACTCATGGCTACATCATCTCCTGACCCATCATCTGCCACCGTTGCTTTGGAAGAAGATGCTTCCTTTTCCTTCTTCTTTCTGGACAATGGCTGGAAAAATGTCCCATTTTGCCACACTGGAAGCACTTGGTCTTTGAAAGATCCTTCTTCTTCTTCTTCTTCGACTGCTTCTTTGATGCCAAGGTTGCATCTTCCTCCTCTTCCTTCTTTACTTTTCTCAACCCAAGGCTGTGCTGCTTCTTGGTGAATCTGCGTAGTTCATCTTGCCGCAGGATTGACCACAAGCTGTCCCAATCTGGGAGGTCCGCTCTGCCCAAGATACTTTGGATAAAGGTTTCCCACTCATCTGTGACTGCATTGAGGGCAGTCATGACTATCACTGCATAATCTATGGCTACACCCGTTGTAGTCAGCTGATCCCTGATTGACTGCAATATGAAGAGGAAATGCTCGATGTATTCTCCCTTGGTCATCATGAATGACCTCATTTATGCCTTCAACAACATCTTTCTTTGGAATTATTTTCCCTCATATAGGGAAGTCAAGGCCTTCCACATCTCATTAGTTTTCCTCTTCTCAGCTATGTGTGGCATAATATGATCCTTGATACTTTCTATTATCATCCGCTTGGCATGCCCAACAGCTTCTCTATGCTTCCGTAGGAGATCCGCATCTGTCGGTGTGGCTAGGGTCTGCTCTGCATGATCTCTTAGACCATATGCCTCTAGGACAATTAAGATCCTAGCTTTCCATACCGAAAAGTTTTAGAGGCCATCTAGCCTATCCTGATCACGCAGTCCATGAGGAGCCATTTGCTCAGAATGTGTCGAAGCTCCTCTTCTCTATGCTAGAGATCTTGGATCTAGGGTCCTTTTCGAACTGGGAACCCTATGCTCCCTCTTACACTTGATTTACCTCCTTGGAAATCTACCAAATCAACCATTATTCAGCTTCTTCTTTTATCCTCTGACCAAACTGCAAGTTTCCTTTGGCAAGAAACTCTCTGAGAAGTTTATCTCTTCCCAAACTTTGTCACTTGTGCTAAGGCTAAAAATATGAAAAATTCAAAAGTTTAACCCCACCAGATCTTCTAAATTTATGCAACTTTTATGCAGACTTTTTCTGGATCTGACAGATTGAGATTTGAATCACACTGGCTGGCTTCAGAGCTAACCAATGCTCTTTCTAAGCTACCTCTGCACAGTAATTGTGTGGGCTTGCTAGGACACAGCGCTGGATAGCGTCACCCCTCCCTCTACATGAATCTCCTCTCGAAAAATGCGTTTTCCCTTCATATCTTCTTTTATGTTGCCTTTCCAGCTGCTTTCTGCAGCTAGATCTTTCAGATTCTTCAGCTAGTGATGCTTCTAGATCTGCAATTGCTCTGATACCATGTAGAAATTTCTGAATCTTAATTCTTATGCAGAAATTATTTCTGTTAATCCAGTTAAGATTCTTCTACTTATACATGTTATCAACTGAAAAAATTCATGTTGACATCAAAGAAAAAAACATAATAGATCTCTACCAGTTCTGATCTATAATAAGCACATGCACGCATAGACAAAGTGACATAGTTATTTCTGGAAAAACTGTCCCCGGAAAAACCCAATGTGGGAAAACCGGTCTCTGGTTGCTGGAGGGCTCTATTATTATGAATATTTCTGAATACAAAACTCTGGGTTCCAGATATGGAAAACCCTACAGAGAAAAATCTAGATCTGCAACACCTGGCTGATCTAAGACCAACAATACTGACTGATCCACACCATCAAACTAGATTTTCAGAACTCAGCCAGAACTAGGTCTAGAAACCCCAGATCTACCCCTGAAAGACACTGTGTTAGGCTATGAAGGCCTCTAAATGCTCAACACTGTCACTCGAAGGGACTTCTCAACACTGTCACTGGAAGGGACTGCATTACCCCAGACTGGGCGACACAGTCACTACGCTGCCCCTAAGGTTCTCTACGTAACCCCTGAAGGGTTCCCTGAAAAATCACGCTATCCTTGTTGCTGCTGCTGCTGCCTTCCTCTACGCTATCTTTCATGATCTCTTCTTTGCTTCTTGTGTATTCTAGAACCCAGGATCAGATCATCCCCTTTCTCTAAATTCCCCTCTCTCCAACTGAAACACTTGAGAATTCTTATCAACCCCGCCCTAGAATCTCGGCTTAGCTTCAGTGCTCTGCCTCTGTGTGTCTTAAAAATGACCCCAAGACATTCCTTTATACTTTTCTCGTTGAAAAATCAATGGCCAAGATTAAATATTTAATCAATGGCTAAGATTAAAAGAAAGCTTGATTCGTGTGACTTAAGACAATTTCATCACATGTTTAAATAAATTCACTTTAATTATTTTATTTTCCTAAGTTTTAATTAATTTACTATCTCTTAAACCAAATGAAATTTCCCAAATATTTTCTGGGTCTTGTAGATCAGGTGAACTCTAGTCCTTCCTCAAAATTTGGGACCTAGAGCACAACTGATGCTACCCAAAATACATAAAATCTCAACACTCCCTCTTAGCATCAAGGGTGTGCTCTAGAAATACATCACACTTATGCATTACATGATTTTGGGCACTGGTTCTGTGCTGCTGAAGCATAGCCTCCTGCCACTCAAATCTTCACTACTGCTGCCATTCTGTACTGCTGCCCATGACTCTACCACTGCCACTGCAACCACTGTACTTCAGCTCCCTCTCAATACGCTGCATTTGTGTTGCTCATAGCACTGCCACTGATGATCTGCTGCACTAAAACTTCAGTTGTTGAGAGACAGAATTGAATCTCCTACCCAATATTTGACAAACAAGTTAGATGGGATGCATCCTCATCACTAAAGCTCCATGGGCTACATATCTGTGTTGGAATCTAAGGAACGATGCACAACTACAACTAGGCCTGCCTAATCAAAATCCCTCTGCACTACTGAAGTCACATCATCTCCTTGTGCTGAAATATATCACACTGCTACTGCACTGCATTGTCCCTATGAAGCTCTCTGCGCTATTACAGCTCTGCACTGCGTAAGAAGCACTGATCTACGTTTCTTAAGTCACATCAGCCTCTACACCGCTACTGCTTCTACGTTGTTGCTTCTATGCTCTGTGCTACTCCTCCTAGCCTCCAGATCTGCCTCTACCTCTGCCTCATCTGTGATCTATGCACCCATTGCTCCACTTGTCTCGCTACTGTCTTAAGGCTGCCGTAGCTCGCTTGTGATCTAAGAGATGAGCTGCTCAAGGATCCCACCTTACTTTCATGTAGCTCCTCTACACGTCCGTGTCACCCCACATCTGTGGTTCATGTGCACCCATGGCTACATCATATCCTGACACATCATCTTCCACCGCTGCTTTGGAAGAAGCTGCTTCCTTGTCCTTCTTCTTTTTTGGACAATGGCTGGAAAAATTTCCCATTTCGCCATACTGGAAGCACTTGGCCTTTGAAAGATCCTTCTTCTTCTTCTTCGGCTGCTTATTTGATGCCAAGGCTTCATCTTCCTCCTCTTCCTTCTTTACTTTGCTCAACCTAGGGTTGTGCTGCTTCTTGGTGAATCTGCGTAGTTCTTCTTGCCACAAGATTGACCACAAGCTGTCCCAATCTAGGAGGTCCGCTCTGCCCAAGATACTTTGGACAAAGGTTTCCCACTCATCCGTGACTACATTGAGGGTATTCCTGACTATCACTACATCATCTATGGCTGCACCCGTTGTAGTTAGTTGATCCCTGATTGACTGCAATCTGAAGAGGAAATGCTCGATGTATTCTCCCTTGGTCATCATGAATGACCTCATTTAGGCCTCCAACAACATATTTCTTTGGACTGATTTTCCCTCATATAGGGAAGTCAAGGCCTTCCACATCTCATTAGCTGTCCTCTTCTCAGCTATATGTGGCACAATATGATCCTTGATACTGTCCATTATCAGCCGCTTGGCATGCCCAGTAGCTTCTCTATGCTTCCGTAGGAGATCCGTATCTGTCGGTGTGGCAAGGGTCTGCTCTGCATGATCTCTTAGACCATATGCCTGTAGGACAATCAGGATCCTAGCTTTCCATACCGAAAATTTTGAGATTCCATGTAGCCTATCCTGATCACGCAGTCCATGAGGAGCCATCTTCTCAGAATGTGTCGAAGCTCCTCTTCTCTATGCTAGAGATCTTGTATCTAGGGTCCTTTTCGATCTGGGAACCCTCTACTCCCTCTGACACTTGATTTACCACCTTGGAAATCTACCAAATCAACTATTATTCAGCTTCTTCCTTTATCCTCATACCAAACTGCAAGTTTCCTTTGGCAAGAAACTCTCTGAGAAGCTGATCTCTTCCCAAACTTTGTCACTTGTGCTAAGGTTAAAAATATGAAAACTTTAGAAGTTTAACCCCACCAAATCTTCTGAATTTATGCAACTTTTCTACAAAATTTTTCTGGATCTGACAGATTCAGATCTGAATCACATTGGCTGGCTTCAGACCTAACCAGTGCTCTTTCTAAGATACCTCTGCACAGTAATTTCGTGGGCTTGCTAGGACACAGCGCTGGACAACGTCACCCTTCCCTCTATGTGAATCTCCTCCTGAAAACTGCGTTGTCCCTTCAGATCTGCTTTTCTGCTGCCTTTCCAGCTTCTTTTTGTAGTTAGATCCTTCAAATTATTCAGCTGGTGACGCTTCTAGATCTACAATTGCTCTGATACCATGTAGAAATTTCTGAATCTTAATTCTTATGCATAAATTATTTCTGTTAATCTGGTTAAGCTTCTCCTACTTATACATGTTATCAACTAAATAAATTCAAGTTGACATCAAAGAAAAACACATAACAAACCTCTACCAGTTCTGATCTAGAATAAGCACATGCACACATAGACAAAGTGACACAGTTATTTCTCGACAAAGTGTACCCGGAAAAACCCAATGTTGGAAAACCAGTCTCTGGCTACGGGAGGGCTCTATTATTAAGAATATTTCTGAATACACAAATCTGGATTCCATATCTGGAAAACCTTACAGAGAAAAATCTATATTTGGAGCCCCTGGCTGATCTAAGACCAACAATACTGACTGATCCACACCCTCAAATGGGATTTACAGAACTTAGCCAGAACTAGGTCTAGAAACCCCAGATCTGCCCCTGAAAGACACTGCGTCGGCCTCTGAAGGCCTCCAAATGCTCAACGCTGTCACTGGAAGGGACTGCGTTACCCCAGACTAGGTGACAAAGTCACTATGCTGCCCTTAAGGGTCTCTACATGACCCCTGAAGGGTTTCCTAAAAATCACGCTGTCCTTACTGCTGCTGCCATCTCCTGCTGCTGTTGCTGCCTTCCTCTGCACTGTCTTTCCTGATCTCTTCTCCGCTTCTTGTGTATTCTAGACCCCGGGATCAGATCATCCCCTTGCTCTAAATTCCCCTCTCTGCAACTGAAACACTTGAGAATTCTTAGCAACCCCTCCCTAGAATCTCAACTTAGCTTCAGTGCTCTGCCTCTATGTGTCTTACAAATGACCCCAAGCCTTTCCTTTATACTTTTCTCGTTGACAAATCAATGGCCAAGATTAAATCTTTAATCAATGGCTAAGATTAAAATAAAGCTTGAACCGTGTGACTTAAGATAATTTCATCACATGTTTAATTAAATACACTTTAATTATTTTATTTTCCTAAGTTTTAACTTAGGAAATACATTAGAATAATTAATTAATTTAATATCTCCTAAACCTGATGAAATTTCCCAAATCCATTTCTGGGTCTTGTAGACCTGGTGAACCCTAGACCTTCCTCAAAATTTGGGACCGGGAGCACAAATGATGCTACCCCAAATACATAAAATATCAACACTCCCTCTTAATATCAAGGGTGTGCTCTAGAAATACATCACACATATGCATTACATGATTTTGGGCACTGATTCTGTGCTGCTGAAGCATAGCCTCCTGCCACTCAACTCTGCACTACTGTTGCCATTCTGTACTGCTTCCCATGACTCTGCCACTGCCACTGCGACCACTGTACTTCAGCTCCCTCTCAATATGTTGCATTTGTGTTGCTCATAACACTGCCACCGATGATATGTTGCACTACAACTTCAGTTGTTGAGAGACACAACTGAATCTCTTGCCCAATATTTGACGAAGAAGTCAGATGGGATGCATCCTCATCACTGAAGCTCCACAGGCTACAAATCTGTGTTGGCATCTAAAGAACGATGCAAAGCTACAAATTTTCCTACGTAATCAGAATCCGGCTACACTACTAAAGTCACATCATCTCCTTGTCCTAAAATCTATCACACTGCTACTGCACTGCGTTGTCCCTATGAAGCTCTCTGTGCTGCTGCAGCTCTGCACTGCGTAAGAAGCACTGCTCTATGCTGCTGAAGTCACATCATCCTCTACGCTGCTACTGCTTCTACGTTGTTGCTGCTATGCTCTGCGTTGCTCCTCCTAGCCTCCAGATCTGCCTCTGCCTCTGCCTCATCTGTGATCTATGCACCCACTGTTCCACTTGTATCGCTACTATCTTAAGGCTGCCGTAGCTCACTTATGATCCATGAGATGAGCTGATCAAGGATCCCACCTTACTTTCATGTAGCTCCTCTACACGTCCGTGTCACCCCACATCTGTGGTTCATGTGCACTCATGGCTACATCATCTCCTGACCCATCATCTGCCACCACTGCTTTGGAAGAACATGCTTCCTTGTCCTTCTTCTTTTCTGGACAATGGCTGGAAAAATGTCCCATTTCGCCACACTGGAAGCACTTAGTCTTTGAAAGATCCTTCTTCTTCTTCTTCTTCGGCTGCTTCCTTGATGCCAAGGCTGCATCTTCCTCCTCTTCCTTCTTTACTTTGCTCAACCCAAGGCTGTGCTGCTTCTTGGTGAATCTGCGTAGTTCGTCTTGCCGCAGGGTTGACCACAAGATGTCCCAATCTGGGAGGTCCGCTCTGCCCAAGATGCTTTGGATAAAGGTTTCCCACTCATCTGTGACTGCATTGAGGGCAATCATGACTATCACTGCATCATCTACGGCTGCACCCGTTGTAGTCAGCTGATCCCTGATTGACTGCAATTTGAAGAGGAAATGCTCGATGTATTCTCCCTT
The DNA here is from genome assembly GCA_034641835.2 of Pinus albicaulis. Taxonomy (NCBI): domain Eukaryota; kingdom Viridiplantae; phylum Streptophyta; class Pinopsida; order Pinales; family Pinaceae; genus Pinus; species Pinus albicaulis. The sequence continues at coordinate 1,612,074,926 of CM076575.1, read as the reverse complement.
GGTCATCATGAATGACCTCATTTAGGCCTTCAACAACATCTTTATTTGGACTGATTTTCCCTCATATAGGGAAGTCAAGGCCTTCCACATCTCATTAGCTATCCTCTTCTCAGCTATGTGTGGCACAATAAGATCCTTGATACTTTCTATTATCAGCCGCTTGGCATTCCCAACAGCTTCTCTATGCTTCCGTAGGAGATCCGCATCAGTCGGTGTGGCTAGGGTCTGCTCTGCATGATCTCTTAGACCATATGCCTCTAGGACAATTAGGATCCTAGCTTTCCATACCAAAAATTTTTAGAGGCCATCTAGCCTATCTTAATCATGCAGTCCATGAGGAGCCATTTGCTCAAAATGTGTCGAAGCTCCTCTTCTCTGTGCTAGAGATCTTGGATCTAGGGTCCTTTTCGAACTGGGAACCCTATGCTCCCTCTTACACTTGATTTACCTCCTTGGAAATCTACCAAATCAACCATTATTCAGCTTCTTCTTTTATCCTCTGACCAAACTGCAAGTTTCCTTTGGCAAGAAACTCTCTGAGAAGTTGATCTCTTCCCAAACTTTGTCACTTGTGCTAAGGCTAAAAATATGAAAACTTCAAAAGTTTAACCCCACCAGATCTTCTGAATTTATGCAACTTTTATGCAGAATTTTTCTGGATCTGACAGATTCAGATTTGAATCACACTGGCTGGCTTCAGAGCTAACCAATGCTCTTTCTAAGCTACCTCTGCACAGTAATTATGTGGGCTTGCTAGGACACAGCGCTGGAAAGCGTCACCCTTCGCTCTACATGAATCTCCTCCAGAAAACTGCGTTTTCCCTTCATATCTGCTTTTCTGCTGCCTTTCCAGCTGCTTTCTGCAGCTAGATCCTTCAGATTCTTCAGCTAGCGACACTTCTAGATCTGCAATTGCTCTGATACAATGTAGAAATTTCTGAATCTTAATTCTTATGCAGAAATTATTTCTGTTAATCCAGTTAAGCTTCTCCTACTTATACATGTTATCGACTGAATAAATTCAAGTTGACATCAAAGAAAAACACATAACAGATCTCTACAAGTTCTGATCTATAATAAGCACATGCACGCATAGACAAAGTGACATAGTTATTTCTGGAAAAACATTCCCCGGAAAAACCCAATGTGGGAAAACCGGTGTCTGGTTGCTGGAGGGCTCTATTATTATGAATATTTCTGAATACAAAACTCTGGGTTCCAGATATGGAAAAACCTATAGAGAAAAATCTAGATCTGCAACTCCTGGCTGATCTAAGACCAACAATACTGACTGATCCACACCATCAAACGAGATTTTCAGAACTCAGCCAGAACTAGGCCTAGAAACCCCAGATCTATCCCTGAAATACACTGTGTTAGCCTATGAAGGCCTCTAAATGCTCAACACTGTCACTCAAAGGGACTTCTCAACACTGTCACTGGAAGGGACTACGTTACCCCAGACTGGGCGACACTGTCACTACGCTGCCCCTAAGGTTCTCTACGTAACCCCTGAAGGGTTTCCTGAAAATCACGCTATCCTTGCTGCTGCTGCTGCCTTCCTCTACGTTGTATTTCCTGATCTCTTCTCTGCTTCTTTTGTATTCTAGAACCTGGGATCAGATCATCCCCTTTCTCTAAATTCCCCTCTCTCTAACTGAAACACTTGAGAATTCTTAGCAACCCCGCCCTAGAATCTCAGCTTAGCTTCAGTGCTCTACCTCTGTGTGTCTTACAAATGACCCCAAGACATTCCTTTATAATTTTCTCGTTGAAAAATCAATGGCCAAGATTAAATATTTAATCAATGGCTAAGATTAAAATAAAGCTTGATCCGTGTGACTTAAGACAATTTCATCACATGTTTAAATAAATTCACTTTAATTATTTTATTTTCCTAAGTTTTAATTAATTTACTATCTCCTAAACCAAATGAAATTTCCCAAATCTTTTCTGGGTCTTGTAGATAAGGTGAACTCTAGTCCTTCCTCAAAATTTGGGACCCAGAGCACAACTGATGCTACCCCTAATACACAAAATCTCAACACTCCCTCTTAGCATCAAGGGTGTGCTCTATAAATACATCACACTTATGCATTACATGATTTTGGGCACTGGTTCTATGCTGCTGTAGCTTAGCCTCCTGCCACTCAACTCTGCACTACTACTGCCCAAGACTCTGCCACTGCCACTGCAACCACTGTACTGCAGCTCCTTCTCAATATGCTACATTTGTGCTGCTCATAGCACTGCCACTGCTGATCTGCTGCATTGAAACTTCAGTTGTTGAGAGAAGCAATTGAATCTCCTGCCCAATATTTGACAAACAAGTCAGATGGGCTACATCCTCATCACTGAAGTTCCATAGGCTACAGATCTGTGTTGGCATCTAAAGAACAATGCACAACTACAGCTCTGCCTACGTAATCAGACTCCCTCTGCACTACTGAAGTCACATTAGCTCCTTTTGTTTAAATCTATCGTGCTGCTACTGCATTGCGCTATCCCTCTAAGGCTCTCTGTGCTGCTGCAGCTCTGCACTGCATAAGCAGCACTGCTCCGCGCTGCTAAAGTCACATTAGCCTCTGCGCTGTTACTGCTTCTACATTGCTGCTGCTATGCTATGTGCTACTCCTCCCAGCCTCCATATCTGCCTCTACCTCTGCCTCATATGTGATCTATGCACCCACTACTCCACTTGTCCCGCTATTGTCTTACGGCTGCCGTAGCTCGCTTGTGATCCTAGAGATGAGCTACTCAAGGATCCCACCTTACTTCCATGTAGCTCCTCTACACGTCCATGTCACCCCACCTCCGTGGTTCATGAGCACTCATTGCTACATCATCTCCTAACCCATCATCTGCCACTGCTACTTTGGAAGAAGATGCTTCCTTGTCCTTCTTCTTTTCTGGAAAATGGCTGGAAAAATGTCCCATTTCGCCACACTGGAAGCACTTGATCTTTGAAATATCATTCTTCTTCTTCTTAGGCTGCTTCTTTGATGCCAAGGCTGCATCTTCCTCCTCTTCCTTCTTTACTTTGCTCAACCCAGGGCTATACTGCTTCTTGGTGAATCTGCGTAGTTCTTCTTGCCGCAGGATTGACCACAAGTTGTCCCAATCTGGGAGGTCCACTCTGCCCAAGATACTTTGGACAAAGGTTTCCCACTCATCTGTGAATGAATTGAGGGAAGTCCTAACTATTAGTGCATCATCTATAGTTGCACCCGTTGCAGTTAGCTTATCCTTGATTGACTGCAATCTAATGCTTGATGTCTTCTCCCTTGGTCATCATGAATGACCTCATTTGGGCCTCCAACAACATCTTTCTTTGGACTGATTTTCCCTCATATAGGGATGTCAAGGCCTTCCACATCTTATTATCTATCCTCTTCTTAGCTATGTGTGGCACAATATGATCCTTGATACTTTCCATTATCAGCTGCTTGATATGCCTAGTAGCTTCTCTATGCTTCCGTAGGAGATCCGCATCTGTCGGTGTAGCTAGGGTCTGCTCTACATGATCTCTTAGACCATATGCCTCTAGGACAATCAGGATCCTAGCTTTCCATACCGAAAATTTTGAGAGGCCCTCTAGCCTATCCTGATCATGCAGTCCATGAGGAGCCATATGCTCAGAATGTGTCAGAGCTCCTCTTCTCTATGCTAGAGATCTTGGATCTAGGGTCCTTTTCGAACTGGGAACCCTCTGCTCCCTCTTACACTTGATTTCCCTCCTTGGAAATCTACCAAATCAACTATGATTCAGCTTCTTCTTTGATCCTCTGACCAAACTGAAAGTTTCCTTTGGCAAGAAACTTTTTGAGAAGCTGATCTCTTCCCAAACTTTGTCACTTGTGCTCAGGTTAAAAATCTGAAAACTTCAGAAGTTTAACCCCACCATCTCTTCTGAATTTCTGCAACTTTTCTGCAGACTTTTTCTGGATCTGACAGATTCAGATCTGAATCACACTGGCTGGCTTCAAACCTAACCAACACTGTTTCTAAGCTGCCTCTGCACTGTAATTGCGTGGGCTTGCTAGGACACAGTGCTAGACAACATCACCCTTCCCTCTGCATGAATCTCCTCCTGAAAACTATGTTGTCCCTTCAGATCTTCTTTTCTGTTGCCTTTCCAGCTGCTTTCTGTAGCTAGATCCTTCAGATTCTTCAGTTGGCGACCCTTCTAGATCTGCAATTTCTCTGATACCATGTAGACATTTCTGAATCTTAATTCTTATGCAGAAATTATTTTTGTTAATCTGAATAAGCTTCTTCTACTTATACAAGTTATCAACTGAATAAATTCAAGTTAACATCAAAGAAAAACACATAATAGATCTCTACCAATTCAGATCTATAATAAGCACATGCACACATAGACAAAGTGACACAGTTATTTCTGGACAAACTGTTCCTGGAAAAACCCAATCTAGGAAAACCGGTCTCTGGGTGCTGGAGGGCTCTATTATTAAGAATATTTTTGAATACACAACTCTGGGTTCTAGATCAGGAAAACACTATATAGAAAACTCTAGATCTGTAGCACCTGGCTAATCTAAGACCAACGATACTGACTAATCCACAACCTCAAATGGATTTACAAAACTTAGACAGAACTACGCCTAGAAACCCAGATCTTCCCGTGAAAGACACTGCGTCAGCCTCTGAAGGCATGCGCAACGCTGTCACTGGAAGGGACTGTGTTACCCCAGACTGGGTGACGCTGTCACTATGCTACCCCTAAGGGTCTCTGCGTAACCCTTGAAGGGTTTCTTGAAAATCACATTGTCTTTGCTGCTACTGCTGCTTGCCATCTACTGCTACTGCCGTCTGCTGCTGCTGCTGCTGCTAACTTCCTCTGCGCTGTATTTCCTGATATCTTCTCTGCTTCTTGTGTATTCTAGAACTCGAGATCAAATCATCCCCTTGGTCCGAATTCCCCTCTCTGCAACTGAAACACTTGATAATTCTTAGAAACCCTGCCCTAGAATCTTATCTTAGCTTCAGTGCTCTGCCTCTGTGTGTCTTACAAATGACCCCAAGCCTTTCCTTTATAATTTTCTCGCTGACAAATCAACGGCCAAGATTAAATCTTTAATCAATGGCTAATATTAAAAGAAAGCTTGATCTTTGTGACTTAAGACAATTTCATCACATGTTTAATTAAATTCACTTTAATTATTTTATTTTCCTAAGTTTTAACTTAGGAAATATATTAAAATAATTAATTAATTTAATATATTTTAAACCAGATGAAATTTCCCAAATCCATTTATGGGTCTTGTAGATCAGGTGAACTCTATTCCTCCCTCAAAATTTGGGACCTAGAGCACAACTAATGCTACCCCAAAAACACAAAATCTCAACAATCATTGCATGCATAGGAGCTATGATGGTAGAAAAGTTAGCAATAAACTTTCTCCAATATTGAGCTGCACCTAAGAAAATTCTTACCTCAGTTACTGTTTTGGGTGTGGGCCAATTCACAATGGCTTCCACTTTAGAAGGATCAATTCTCAACTCTCCTCCTCCTACAATATGCCCCAAATAAATCAAAGAAGTCTTTCCAAACTCACACTTTGACATCTTAAGAAACAATTTATCTTCCTTCAAAATATCAAGCACTCTATTCACATGCAAGACATGTTATTCTCTTGTTTTGCTGAAAATTAATATGTCATCCAAGTACACAATCACAAAGTCATCAAGGAATGGACGCAAAACACTATCCATAACACACATGAAAGTTGTTGGTGCATTACACAAACCAAATGGCATAACTAACCACTCAAAGAGTCCTTGTTTGGTTTTGAATGTAGTTTTCCATATATAACTTTCTGCATTTCTTAATTGATGATATCCACTTTGTATATCTAACTTAGTGAAAAAATTTGCTTCTTTCCGCTGATCAAGCAAATCATCTATCCTTAGGAGCGGGTAACGATTCTTTACCGTTATCTTGTTCAAAGCTCAAAAATCTACACACATGCGCCAAGTCCCATCTTTATTTGGTATCAAGACTATGGGTGAACCACACGGCGAGGTGCTTGGACTTATGATTCCTTTGTCCAACATCTCTTTGATTTGCCTCTTTATTTCAACATTCTCCATTATCGACATGCAATACATACCGATGTTTGGAAGAGGACAATCTTGCTGCAACTAAATCTCATGTTGAATCTCTCTTTTTGGAGGCAATCCTGTTGGCTCCTGAAACATCTCTTGATGTGCATTAAATACATCATATAAATCTGATTTTAACGTAGGATCACATCCCTCAAATGATTCATGATTAACATCAACTTCAGGCTTAATCGTTAGAAGAAAAAAATTCTTACTTGAATTTACCAACCTCTTTACCTGTCCAAAATTTACCATAGCAATGTTTGTCTTCTTGCGATGTGCTCTAACAATGAACTCCTTTCCATATTTGAATAAATTATATTGGTTCTCATGGCGATAGAAGATCGCTTTCATGTCCTACAATTAAGGACTCCCCAACACGATACCTGTTATGTCAAGCAGAACCACATCTAATTGAACTGTGTCAACAAAATTTGCAGTGATTGCAAACCGCAATATGCATTTCTTTGAAACCTATAAATTTGCATCCTTACAAATCCAACCCAATGGATATAGTTTTGGATGTGTTATGGTCTCAAGGTTAAGTTTCTTGACCAAGTCTTCATAGATTAAGTTTGCTTGTGACCCACTGCCAATCAATGTGTCAATCTTGGTATGTTTGGATATGACCCTCACATGAAACATTTCTATTCTTTCTTCTTCATTTGGAGCATGTATGTGACAGTTTGATGTACTAGTACTGGGTTTAGTTTCAATTTATTTTCCCTTCATGTTATTCAATCCCATGGCTATAATCTTAGATTCATCACCTGAATCATCTCCTAAATCATGTTGAGTTGTAGCTGCAGTTTTTTGTTTCCCTTTGTTATTGGGTTTCTTTGGCCTCATTTCAGGATGTAATTTCCATCAATGAGTTTCATCATGGCCTTCTTTTGAACAATGTTTACAAACCAATTTTTCTCTCTCTTTCTTAAAAGATGCATTCTTTTTTCTTTTACCTTTTGAGGTCTTCTCTTTGGCTTTACCCTTAAAAGGTTTCTTTCTACCCTCTTTAGAAATGTTCTTCCCTCTAGCTTCTAGATGTGTCACTTGAACACATACTCCATCTAAACTGGTGGGGTTAAACATGAGAATAGTATGTTTTATGTAGCTATGTAAGCCCCCTATGTACTTGAGAAGAGTATCTTGGCTCTGCAAATCTACCCCTAATAAGAGAGCTCTTCTCCTAAATTCTTGAGTGTATTCTTGCACATTTTGTCCCTTCAATTGTCTGAAGTTTTTCCAGTTCATTATGGCTTTTTTCATATGAGCTAATGGATAAAACTATTGTTTTATAGAAGTAATGAACTATGACCATGATAGAATAATCTTACCATGTTTCTTGATCTCCTCCTTTATCTTGGCTTCCCACCAAACAAGTGCTGCACCTTCCATTCTCAATGAAGCTAACTAGATTTTGGTATCATCATCTTGAAGGTTCTAGATTCTCAAATAGACCTCCAATTGCCTAATCCAATTATCAAGCTTTTCTGCGTTGAATTCACCATTAAAAATTGGCATTTCAAACTTAACATCAAGTTTTAAGAAGTGACTTTTACCGGTGTTCTTTGACTTGTGTGGCTGATGTACTGAAGTAGAAGTAGAGGATGATGATGATGAGGGTGAGGATGATGGCTCTCCATTGCCTCCATTTCCTCCATTTCCCTTATTTGACTTATCTTCATCATTGTGACCTCGTGAAGATCCCTTTCCTTCCTTGTGAAGTTTGTATCCTTCTCCTTCTAGTCTCTCATTCATTTCTTGATAAAGGATTCTAACCATCTCAGTCATGTCAAGGAATGCTTTCCTGAACACTCTTTCTTCCTCTTTGGGATCAACTTCTTCATGGATTTCTCCTTCCTCATAAGGCATACTTAATGTAGCTTCTGCTTCCTTAGGAGGTGAACTAGGTGGTGGAGATTGTGGCAATCTTACTCTCCTTTGCTTTGGCTCTTCTTGAGACCCTTTTTCTCCCACCAATTTTCCTTCTCCTCTTTTGATCTTGAGCCTAGTAAGCATCTAAAAACTTGCAAACAGTTAAACAATTCTTTGCACTAAAAAACACCAGAGAATAAACTCTAGCTCTGATACAAATCTGCACTGAAAGGACTGTATTATTTTTGTTGTGTTAAGTGTCTTTTCATTTTATAAACATGTGCATACTTGTCTCATTAGTTTGCTTAAGGATTGAGGATTTTAACCATGAAATGTAGATGATTTTTACTGAATTAGAAGCATGAAATAAGCAAAAATAACACTGAACAACAGTGTAAAACTAAGAAATAAGTCACCACACATAATTTACATAGCATACATTATGAAGCAGTTCACCCCTCCCGGGCTACATCTGCTGGTCCAAGTCCCAATGGCATGTCCATCTTTCATTAGGACAAGAAAATTTCATAATACGTGAGAGGCTAGTGTACATATATAACCTCTATAGCCTTATTTCAACATGTCATGTGTCCTTGATAAAAAATGCAAGGACAATCACTATGATGAGAATGTCACAAGGACAACCAATCTTCATTTTCAATGATTCAACACAATGGCCTTCTCACCAACCTAATTTTGATACCATGTTAACAACCAAGCATTCCTAGACACACAATTTTATTAATTAGGAAAATAAAATGTCATAATAGGTGAGAGGCCAGTGTTCCTATAACCAATATAGCCCTATCTCAACATGTCATGTGTCCTTTATCAATAATGTAAGGATAATTGTTACTATGATAAGAATCTGACAAGGACAAACTATCTCCTAGAATAAATTTATATATTATAATTTTAGGAAAATACTTATTTAAATAAACTTTAGAACTATTAGGCTGGCATTTTATTCTTGCATTAACTCCACATTGATGTATGTTTTCGCCCATGCTTGCACTAACTCTAGCTTATCATACATTGCTTTTATGCTTGTGATGACTATGGATTACTCTATGACACCTCTTGCGCTCATGTTTTATAAATTATGTATGTCACATTGGACTCCACGCTATGTTCTTGATTGGTGTATGGTGTCTACATGATCATGATAATTTCTAGCCAACATATGCCATCTTTCATGCTCACATTAACCCTAGGTTACCATGCTTTACCTTCATGCTTGTTATAACCCTAGATTAGTGTATGCCAACCTCTCTTGTTTGAATTGACCCTTAGTGTGTGTATGTTACCTCATGCCCTTTGCCAACGTCACGCTAATGTTGTCTTCTTATTGTTTTTTTATCTTTATTGGAATCACCCTAGCATTGTTGCCTCTCAACTTTGGCCTTTCCCTTAACAATGGCGTTGTTATCCTTATCCCAATTGACTCAAGCTACTAATATTTTTAATGCAACTACCTAGCTCACCTCGAAACATGCTTACACTATCATGCCCCTACAAATAAATACAAGTTCGACACTCATTATAAATCTTACTACTGATTGTATAGTCAATGTGCTCTTATTGTTGTTAGACTCACATTTTTTTACATGTTACAGTGTTTGTTTCACCAACATAGTGATTGGAACTCAAGGATCTAAAGTCTCATAGTTTAGCTATTGTGTTGTTCACATGATAGGTTCACTATGTGTTATGTTGTCATTTATATTTCTTAGTTTAGTTGATATCATCTTTACATGATGATTAAAGTTTTATTGCTTCCTTATCCCACCATTCTTGCTCAACATGCATCACTTTCTAATTGATCTTTATTTTTCTTTGGCATTCTACTTGTTTGAGATTACACTTATCCACAAGGAAACCTTTGTAGTTTCCTTTCACACTTAAGTTTATGGCATTTGGGCCTGCACATGTATTCTAATTTGTATGGACCTAATTAGTAAAAGATTCCTTTGTGACATTGATGCATCATATAAGGATGCTTAGATAACTCCTACATACTTTCTTGCTTATGCCTTTCCTTGCGGGTCATTAATATTCTCATCTTCTCAATAACATATCCTACAAGAAGGGGGAAATGTAGCAAATGAGAATCACACATGGGCACTCACATATGCCTTCCCACCCTAAAGGTACCTTCTGTTATCCTTATGTGTTATATTCATGTATGTCATGCAAAGAATGTTATGTTATCTCTTAACTATCATTGAAAATGTGATGGATCATCTTTTTAGTGTCTCTCTCACCCTAGCCTAAATGTGGGAACTCATTTGGTGTTTAGCCTTTAGGTGGATTCTTTAAGTATTTATTCCCTTTGTTTGGCATTATAATTCATTTTAAACCCTTAGGGCACCTACTTAGGCCATTTCTTAATTTCATGGATTAGTGCAAACCCTTAACTCAGGTCCATGGTCACTCATTATACTTTAATTCAAGTCCATAACCATCCAAACCTATTTCACACCTTCTATTTATAAGATCAACTTAGATCAATAATCTAAACTTCTTACTATTTTGATATTACCCAAGCTACATACTCTCTTATTACACTCTAATTATCAATCTACATAATGCATCATGTTATGCCTCAAAACCCAAGGTACGATTATAAGAATCCCATGACACCCATTAAAATGGTGTGGTATAATGGCGAGCCTTATTTCAGCTGCCATAGGCCCATTAATGCGCCCTAGGCAGCTGATCCCTGCCGCATGATAATCGTGTGATTTAATCCAACGGCGGGCATCAGCTGCCTGGGCCGCATTAATGGGCCTATGGCAGCTGAAATAAGGCTCGCCGTGGTATGATAATTCCATATCTCTCGAATACCCTAATGGTGCCATAATTGCGTCGTGGCCATTAAATACGCCACGAAATTATGCATGCACAGTTAAGATCTGGTTGACAAAAGGTCAAGGTTCAGATTTTGTTCATCATGCACATATTAATTGCAGAAGCTTGTTACTCGAATTCAAGTCATGGCCGGTGTTTGACGTCATATCCTTTTCAGAAAATAACATCTCGCAATAACTACTTGAAATTGTCGAAGCATTTCACGATCTGCGCCAGTTCTGTGAAATAGTAATTTGTGAAATTGATTAATGATGCACATCATTCATCATGAAAGCATACGACCTTCATGGAAACTTCACCATATCCTTCGTTCTTTGTTCGTATCTTTGTAGCTTTGTCGGTTCTGTTCTCACAAACTAGCGAATCAAAGTTTGTCGAGGGGAAATGACGTTGCTGAAATCGACACTCTACCCAAATTTAATTAATGAAATAGAGCTTATCCATTTTCCTTTTCCTTCAAGTTCTATGTTCTTTTAGGTTTGCTGAGTGACTTGCGGGCCATTGCTCTGTGGTTAGGGAACTTTGGGAGATGTGTTTTACGAATGGAGAGGAAAATTTAAGTTGTCAATTTAATGAGGTGGTTCATTTATCTAGACCACCATTATTGTTTGGATATCATTAATATAATTTATATAGTTGTAACTATTCATTACACTTTTATATTATTTAATTAGGTGGTTTATTTATTTAGATTATTATTATTGGACATCATTAATATAATTTATAGGAGTGGTTTATCGATGCAACAGAATAGCTCGGTAGTTTTTTGCTTGAATCTAGTTAAAAAAAAATTCAAAAAATCAGGTAGTTGGAGTGTTTGAATTGCATTTTTGATAGTGGAAATGGATTTAGCACTATCAAAAACCCCTAGGGCACCCAAAACACTGAAGTTTAACAAATGCAAACAAGATTACGACAAATCTTTGCCAGAATTTTTTAGAATCTTACGAGAATTTCTAGGTTATTCTGTGGGTTTTTTAGACTACGGCTAATTTATATAGTTGCAACTTCTCATTACACTTTTATATTATTTAATTAGGTGATTCATTTATTATTGTCAGACATCATTAATATAATTTATATAGGTGTAATTACTCATTATACATTATTATATTAAAGGTGTTTCATGGTTTTTAGGGTAAGTACTCTCACAAGAATTGAACCTTGTCCAATGGTGAAAAATCTCCATCACCATTAGATCTAATTTCTTTAAACAAATTGAACTTTGATAGATTGGAGGTGTATATTTTCAGATACAAAACTCTGGAGTATCCACAGTCTTCATTTTTAGTCTACGTTTAGAATCTAAATCAAGACTCATCATCAGAACAACCTAGACTAAAAATAAAGACGATGGATATTCCAAATTTTGCATCTGAAATTTGAACTTTATCCAATAGTAAAATACTCCTCACTACTATTGAATCGAACCCCTTTGAGCACTTATTCTTACTCTATATTGAAAGTGAAGAAATTAGTAATATTGCAATGCAAACAATGTAAAAATATATTTTATTTCTTTCATTTTTGCTATTTGAATAGCCACATTTTTTGTTTCTTTAAATACTCTTGTGATGATAGTTCATATCTTAATATGTGCATGTGAAGAATGGTGCTAAAGAAGTGGGATGTAGTTTCAGACCTTCATTCACTATTTAGAAATATTTGTACATCAATATAGGTTCATCTTAACCATTAATTTAACAAACTCTCATAGATATCAAGTCTTTTGAGGTGCAAACCACTTTAAAAGTGAAAAACATAAAAGAAGATTTGCAATTGGATAGATTTGATCCATTTTTGTTGTTATGATCAATCCATGTGAATTTTTTCATTGTGAAAAAAATATTAATGGATTCAAGGCCTCAAAAATTCCCTTGTACACTTGGATTATGTAAAGTACATATTTAAATTTCCAATTATTACAACAATTTTTTACTAATCGTAATAAAATTGACCAAACAATATACATAGTCTCAAACTATTTAAAATGTTTTAACTTAAGATTTTGTTTTTTTCAATTGCTATATATATACACACATAGTTGGCATTGAAATCTTATGCTTAAAATGGGTAGTGATATTTTATTTTTATTTTTTAACTCTTTCTTTATATTAAATTGATATTAATATAAATTAGTTGAAATTGGTATTCAAATAATTTATTTATATCTTGTATTGAAATATTTTTTCAAAAAAGTACAAGAATTAAATATTTTTAACACTCAAAAGCCAAATATAAGACAAATTTCACTTTTAATTACTTTTTTTCTCTTAAGTTGATATAAAATTGTATATTATCACTAAGAGTGAGACTCAAATATTTTTGTATCTCCTTCATAAATAATTGTAAAACTTCTTTTTAATAATCTGAGAGAATAAAATATTTTGTATCTTCTTAGTATTGAATTGTAATATCAACAATAAAATAAGTTATCATAATCGAGATAAATTATTAATTTTTAATAATATTTTTAATTAAAACAAAATATATATATATTAATTATAAGAAAAATTATATTTTTATTTAAAAAAAACACATGTAACACACAATCACACTTCACTTTCATAATAAATTGTAAAATAACCTTAAAAAACACAAACCTCCTCTATAGCTCACTTCACCCACACTGATATTGAGCAGATCCTGACAGTAAAAAGGGTCCAAACATAATCCAGCAGTGTCGAGACTAACGTAAACTACCACGGTGAAACTTACATTCAAACAGATTGCAACAACTATATGGTAACTATTTCCATGCTTGGATGTGATCTAGTGTTTATTGTACACGTACATAAATCATTGTGAGATGTGATAGGTTTATTCAATCCTGGTGTCATTTGAAGAACAAATAAATTGTGACCTCACCGGGTCCATAATTTTCAATAAATGTGGATCATTGCGTTTATATCGGAACATGATCTTCATGATCCAATAGGAAGACAACAGAATGAACCATATTTGCAATCGAGATATATTATTAAATATATTGATTTTGCAATATTTGCAATTTATTTTTTAGATAGATATGATAGATATACTGAATTTTTATTATTTTTAAAAAAGTTGAATTTAATTGGATTGTAAAGTTTGAGAATATTGAAATAAATTAAATAATGTAGAGTTAGAGTTTAAGAATATTGAGAATTTAATTTGATTGTAGAGTTAGAGTTTGAGAACATCTCAATTCTAATGAGAAATGAACTATTTCATTCTAAAATGAGGTTGAAATGAATTTAATGAAAGATCGTTAACCAAACTAAATTAAACAAAGAAAAAGGCTAAGTAAAAGGTGGAAAAAGCAATGTTGAGGAAAGGGTAGCTCAATTGAATGTAAATGCTCTCTCCATTTAGGAACTCATGGATAATGGTATTGTATAAGCTAGTATAATACTATGACACCTCTCAAATTTCCAAATTCTTCTGGTTCTTGGGATTATAATCAAAGGCTGGCCTTTTGTTTATTTATTGAACTCTTTTTTAAAGATCCAAGGTTTCTTTAATTTTTGCATAGAGCATAGGAGCTTGATAGAATCAGACAATTACCAAAGGAACCGAAACATAAGAACTAGAGCACATACATAATATAACATAAAAATGTGTTAGAAATGCCTACAAATTATAGAGTTATGGCAAATGTTTGAGTAGGAATAACAAAAAATTGCAATATTTTCTACAAACAATCCCTTGAAAAACCTCAATTTGGCAAAGATTGTGCAAATTTTCACCAAGAAAAAATGAAATATTCAGAGAACCCAATGAAAATTTTGTTATTCAAAACAAGAGTTCTTAGGCCATTGTATAAATTAGAATAGAGTTGTTTTTATTTTGCATTAGAATTATTAATTATGAATTATTAAATTAGTCATTGGTCTTACATGGTAAAGAACTTATGAGAGAATGGAATTGTGTTCATATTTAAAACTTTTGACATTTTGATCCACAAGGAGGTTGTTGAGCTTGTGGATGAGGATAAGCCTCTTGATGATGATCCTATCTTGTGGATTGAAATGTCGAGCATTTTAATTATCAACATAGTTCCATTCCCTCTTAATTATCAACAATCTTGGATAATTTATTTAGAGCTACTACAATGAGAAGAAGTGTAGGGTCTTATACATTAGTCATTGGCTTTAATGGGTTGTTTTATAGTATTGATTCATTTGTTGCATTTTTATGAAGAATTTTTTTTGCCAATGCATAAACTATGGAAATTTTTTTTTTTTATTGGGATGCTCATATCTTATGAAAAACTTGGAGAATCCTTGGAAAAAAAGAGGACTTGGCTTTACTTTAGAAATAGTAAGCTTGTATTTTTACTAAAATTGATGCTATAGCTTAATTAAAAAGTTCATAGAATTCATTTCAAATCATATTTCAAATAAAAATAATTTGAAAATAGATATAAAAGTAAGATTTGGTCTTTTAAATCAACATTTCATAATTTAAAAACCCTTTTCTTGATAACAAAATAAGCACTTCCATGATAATGTTTATTTGTTTGATAAAGAAATCCAAGCTTGAGCTTTGCACTCTTCTTTTTCAATGATTCAACACCATGGACTTCTCACCAACCTAGTTTTGATACCATGTTAACAACCATGCATTCATAGACAAAATAGTAGTGATTAGGACAAGAAAATGTCATAATAGGTTAGAGGCTAGTGTACATATATAACTTCTATAGCCTTATTTCAACATTTCATGTGTCCTTGATAAAAAATGCAAGGACAATCACTATGATGAGAATGTCATAAGGACAATAAATCTTCTTTTTCAATGATTCAACACAATGGCCTTCTCACCAACCTAGTTTTGATACCATGTTAACAACCAAGCATTCCTAGACACACAATTTTATTAATTAGGAAAAGAAAATGTCATAATAGGTGAGAGGCCAGTGTGCATATAACCTCTATAGCCTTATCTCAACATGTCATGTGCCCTTTATTAATAATGTAAGGATAATCATTACTATGATAAGAATGTGACAAGGACAATCTATCTCCTAGAATAAATTTATTTACTATAATTTTAGAAAAAAAAATTATTTAAATGAACTTTAGAACTATTAGGCTAAAATTTTGTTCTTGCATTAACTCCACATTGATGTATGTTTCCTCCTATGCTTGCACTAACTCTAGCTCATCATACATTGTTTTTGGGCTTGCAATGACTATGGATTACTCTATGACACCTCTTACGCTCATGTTTTCTAAATTATGTATGTCACATTGGACTCCACGCTATGTTCTTGATTGGTGTATGGTGTCTCCATGATCATGATAATTCCTAGCCAACATATGCCATATTTCATGAGATCCCTCTTTCTCTAGATTATTTGTATTTTAAGATCATTATAATAGTAAAGTAGAGAGGACATGCTCTTACCTTGAAATCCAAATGTCTGATGTAGCCCTTTGTCTCTTCACTCCTAAGTAGTTCTCCAATGATGAGTAGAACCTACAATCAAAGACAAGACAAATAATCAAATAATCTGCAATATATAATAATAAAAAATTACTAATCCAACTTAGTGATCAAGGATTCAAGCATTGACATTATCCCCATGAATACAAAAACAAGACAATGAGAAAAAGAGATCCATATGTATTATCATAAATTAGAAAGAGAAATATTACAACCAGATGCCTTGATGTTGTACAGATTTCTCCTAGGATCCAATCAATCGTTCCCCTTCAGTCTGATAAGCCTTCCTCTCTAGAATAACTAGCATGAAGTTATGGGCACAAAGGTGTGATCTTAAGTGTGTCAAAAACAACTCACTAGTATAGAAAGTATGCACTCTATGAACTCTCTTCAGCTTAGAAACTATATAGATCAGTTTCTATTATTCCTAATCTACCAAAGTATCTACCCCCGAACCTGAAACTTGAGCTCAGTTTATAGGGAGATTGAAGTAGTTTTAGTTTGATAAAGAGAGGGATGGATTCCTCCCATGAAGGGATTTGAGTTCCTTGGACCAAGGGATAAGCTCCATGGGTGTAGGGATAAAGCTCGAGCTGGCGCGACGTTACAGGCTTCCAGTTGGGATAATATTCGACCAACTAGGCTTCTAGAAGTTACTTTTTCTTTTTACTTGCTTTTCATGGGGGTATGCAGGTTTTAGTGGAAAACAGTGTGGTAGTCACCACAACTAATGGAAGGATCATCAGCGCATGCACAGGGAAAGGTTAGTAAAACCGCGCAGGCAGACTTTTATGGGTTTTACAGATATTTTCTCTAATTTCCAAGACTTGATTCAGGAACATCAGTGTTTTTGACCTCTAAGGGAACATGATATGGATGGTAACAGACCCATATGAACAATCAAATGTCATGGTGACAAAATGACGTGTAACAGATTGCCCCCTAAAGTGTGAAGTATGAGAGTTTTTTTTAAGAGAGAAGTGATTTATCATTCCGAGGATTGGATTGGAGATGCCAATCAAAAACCTGTAAAAAAATTCAATGAAAATATATATCATCGTTGAGGTAGGCATTCCCATACTCAGATAAAAACTAACTAAATGTTTTGGTACATATATGGTTTCAATATTACATCAAAAGTAGACACAGTATGGGCACAACCATCTGTCATAAGTAGTCTATTGTATCATGAATAATAATACTCCTCGCAACCTGGATGGTGGAAACTAGATCCAGGGTCTTGATTTTCGCTTCTCGAACTAGTACGAATCTATCCATGCGATTGATTGTGTTGAAGTCGAACATGGTAGAAACCACTTGATTATTGGTCGTGTGAGAGAAACCACCAATAATGACAATGTCTCTCAAAGTACTTCATTATAATCTATTAAGTGTGAATGAATGATTTGCATTCGAACACTCATAGAATCATTCGATCCAAGGCCAGTGATGAAAACCTATCATCGAAGGTGAGAAACCTGCCATTAGGGCATGCAGATCCCAAGGTACTGATAGGATTCTGGATCAACTTTCTATATAATAAGATGATGTCTATAGAAAGTGATCCTTCGCAAGAAAGCGTATGACACGAAACCATTAGATCAAGTTTTGAAGAAACGTTTTGCAAGGACTAACACAGTGATGGAAAACAAAAATGGAGACAAATGTTTGCAATGCATGGTTTATTGAGCTTTCTCTTGAACACATAACGACACTGTAAATGGCTTGGCAGCATTTGACCTATAGATAATACCTAGAAATTGGCTGAAGACTTTCAATGTGGTTTGATTAACTGTTAGACAAAGGATTTCCCAACCCTGGTACAAGTGTGACAAAGTGTCTTTTTCAAGAGTGACATGCTGCTTTCTAAAATAAGGACGACAAATGGATTCTTTTTCTCTCTTTTTTCCCCACCATTAATGGAAAGTACATCTTTATTTTTGTCAAGCTTGAGGAGGATAACATTTTCTTGTTTGTGTAAGCTCATCATTTAGATGAGTCCATATTAGTATTAAAATTGAACCCTAAGAAGGAGTGGTTCATTCCTGTTGTGATTGACAGGTCCTGTACTGTTTAATTTTAACAATTCCAATATAGGAATAACTCGGCGTTGTTCAGTTTTAGGGAGTCAAAAGAAAAAATAAGTAAACTCCATGGTTTTTCTTTTGCGTAAATTTAGTCCCTCAAGCCTGAAAAAGGATAAAATAATGCAAGAGAGAACTCTATTGACTATAATCAGTCAACGTATACCTTTTTCGTAATTAGTCCCATTCAGTCTCGAAAAGGGGTAAACTTATACTGAATGGACGACTGTTCATTTACTTTAATGAGTTTGAATACTCAAGTACTCGATGATATTTTCATGTTTCGAGAGTCTGAAAAGGGCTTAAAATAGGACTCTAGGGTTTCTCTTCTTCTTATTTTTAAAGATCTCAAAAAAGTGATAAAAGTATACTCGATGTCAAAATAATTCTTTTCACCATAATCCTGTATCCTGCACAAAAAATCGAACAATTACAAATATCTATTCTCAAAAAGTAAAAATATATTAAATTTGACTTTTTAGAAGTAAAATAAATAAAATAATAATAATTTTTTCATTTAAAACTACAAAAAGGAGTTAAAACAAGTCATTTTCACCTTTTTCTTTTAAGAACAGAGCAAATAGAGCTTTTGGCCAAAAACTTATGGAGCTAATATCAGAAGAACCGATTGATCATTTTGAGAACCGTCAGAACCAAGTAATCCACATCATCATTGTCTTTGTTTTCATCCATTTCATTTATTATTTTAAGTTTTCATGGAATTTTTTAAGGAAGAAACTATGTTTTAAAATCCGCCCTCTAGAGTGCACAGGTTCTCTGTGCGAAAACCACGCACACCGACGATTTTTTTAAGAAAATTCGTCAGACCGCCACGGGTTTTTGTATGATGCATGCGGAAAAATGCTCTGTGTAAACACAAAACCTGCGCAGGTGCCGTGGGTTTTTGAAAAACCTAAACTTCTCCATAAAATATGGTTCAAGTTTCCTCCAATTGATTTCTAATGTTTAATTTGTGGATTTACAGGTCTTTAATCATGTTGGAATGGTGGGAAGGAGAACATGAGCTCGTGGAAAAAGAAGCCATGGATGATCCGACAACCATGTGTGCATTAAAAAATTGTGGCTTATACAAGTTCTGGGCAATTCAGGGCATGAAGGCACAAGTTGAGTTGCTAACTTGGCTTGTGAATGCATGGGACGTGCAAGATCAATGTTTCATAATTGGGGACCAACAGCTTGTGATTGAGCCAAAATACATATACTTCCTCACCAGATTACCTCGTAGAGGGAGAAAAATTTCCTTATTTGGGACTAGACAAGGAGGTCTTCCCACTGATAGCTACAAGGCTCAGTACTATAGAAATAATTCAGAGCTAAAGGATGGTTGCATAGACATCAAAACCATTGTGTGACTGGAACTAAAAATCATAGCATTCATAGTTTCCAGGTTATGCAGGAGTGCATCTCCTCATGTGGCTACCAAAGCACATATGCAAACTGCAATTAAGTGTTTCAGAGGGACAATATTCAACTGGAGTGAAGGAGTGTTGGCCAATATGAAGGGCCAATTCACGAGAGCCAAGAATGGGAAGTTGAAAAACTTCAGGTATGGTGCCATTCTTATCTCATTTTTTCTAGAGAGGATTCCATTCCTTGCACCTCAACTAACTCCAGTGGATCCTGGAAGTCCTCAGGAACCTCGTATGGTGCGATGGGTAGCACTGATGGCCCGCCATGGTGGCGAAGGAGGTCTAGTGGTTCGGTTCACGCTGAATTATTTGTCGTGGCTCAGGAATCAGAACTTCACGATTGAGATTCTCCTTATGTAGGGATGGACTATAGAGGTGATCCTGAAACATCTTTGCCACCAAGGGCACAATGGGATGAGACAGGTTAGTGAATCATTTTGAAGTTTTTAATCTAATTTTTATTTGATTTTTTATCGTCCAATACTGAAAAAAAATAAAAAATGTCGGTCCGACATGACCAACAGTGCTTCATCGTTTTGATAGGCGAGAGGCACAACCCATAGCACCCCCACAGGATGATGTAGCAGAGATCCTAGCAGAGATGGAGCACAACCTTGAGAGGTTGACTATTGATATTCCTGAGATAGGAACCAATTATATACCTCTCAGACTCCAAAGACATGTGATTGGTGTTCCAGGTCCACACAGGATATTTCTGTGCAAGGTGGCGCGTGCCATAGTTTGTTATCATGACCATCATCATGGATAGTTGATGGTCAATGTAGATTGATTTTTTTTTTTTTTTGTATCAGTATTTTTTAGATCATAAGGTGTTTGAACCTATGATCATAGACGATGTAATATTTTTTGACACAAACTTATCTAACCTAATGATATTACGACCTTCGTTCTCTCAGTATCTTGTTCAACATGGATTGAATGTTGTTTTTTATTTACTTTGTTAATGTTGCAGATGTCTATTTAAAAATCAATTAGCTAATGCATCAACCAATGTGTTTAAGTTTCTTGAAATATGTTGATATTCGATATAATAAAATTGTCTTTCCAAGAGACGAACCTTCAAAAATAATCTTAACAATATTGGATTTCTGATAGCATAAATTCTGTTTAAATGTAATACAATGATTTGTGAATCTAACCTAATGATCAAACATCGAATACCAAATGTAATGGAATCAGATAATAACTCAATGACTGTGCTATGTTATGCAATATTGTTCGTTGTTTGACCAAGGCATATCCCATGAATAGAGACTAACTCATCGGCGGGTCAATAGATAACACAAGCCGCGGAAGAGATGTTTTGTGTACTACGACAGTCTCCTTCAGCAAAACCAATGTAAGTTTGAAGGGATGTCGACATCTGAAATATCAAGAGTAATCAAGATAAGCAGCGAAAGTAGTAACATAAAAAATAACTAATTCAGGCACACTTGTCTAATCTAAGGCACACTATTCTAAAATGTAACTAATGTAAAAGTGAGATATTCACACGAAAATTCATGCATAATATCTCTTGAGATAAAGACCATTTATGGGTTTATCTAAAGAGACCCCATCATAATAAATTAATTCATAGGCTCCTTTTGCAAGCACATGCTTGACAACATAGGGACCATGCCAAATCGGTTCGAATTTACCAGCGCCTAGCTTATCGTTAGCTTGATAATATACTAAAACTAGGTCACCTTATGAATGAATGTGAGGGTTAACACTTTGATCATACTAAGCTTTAACACATTTCTTCTGAGCTTCGGCAGCTAATGCAATGGTGCGACATGTCTCATCAAATTGTGCCAGGTATAGAAAGCGTTTCTCCTCTTCAGAGGTAGCTGGTAACAACTCAATGGCTAATTTGAGTAACGATATTTCACATTCAATGGGTAACACAACTTCTAAACCATAAACAAGTTGAAAAGGATTGAAACTTGTAGCAGTTTTTGCAGAGGTACAGTATGTCCATAATGCCAAAAAAATCATGGTATGCCAATTAGATTTATGGGTTCCGACAATCCATTTAATCATGGTGGCTAAAACCTTGTTGACAGCCTCAACTTGACCATTAGCCTGTGGGTAATATGGTGTATAATTATCATGGCATAGGCCAAGTTGATCAGAAAGTTCGGTCATCATAATATTTCAAAAATGGCTCCCATGGTCTGTAATGATAGCTTGAGGGACACCAAACTGAGCAATCACACGATTGCATATGAAAGTAGTTGCAGTTTTTCCATCGGCCGTGAATGTAGGCATTGCCTCGGCCCATTTGGTAAAGCAATCTATGACGAGAATAATATACCCATTCCCCGCGGCCGAGTGAGGGTTACATGTAATTAAATCAACGCCCCATTTGGCAAAAGGACCAACATCAATGATTCGGTGAAGAGGAGCTAGGGGTGCACACATCTTTCGATAATTTTTTTTGCAATTGTGGAATTTTCGAATCACAATAATACAATATTTGAATAAATACGACCAAAAATAACCAGTGTGCAATATATTTTTGGCTGTGGAAAACCCAAACATATGACCACCACACGCTCCAGAGTGGAAATCAATCAAAAAAATTTCAACCTCTTCGTGAGTTATACATCATCGAAACACAATTTCGGCACCACGATGATAAAGAGTGTCAGGAACAATATTGTATTGCTACGATTGGTATCTGATTCTTCGTCGATCTGAATGTGAAAGCTTCGGGCAAAAGGTCCGAGTCTGAAGATATATAATGATATCTCCATACCAGGGATCTAAAGTCTCGATTATAAACAGAGATTCATCCGCGATAGGATTCTCTACCAATGTTTTGGACTCAATATTGGGAAAGTCACACATAATTTCGGAAAATACTAGTGATTTCTTGGACTTGGACTTCTCGAACTCAAAATCAAACTTGTAGGATAACAATCCATTTGGAGTATTTTCCCCCGAGCAATTGTTTTGTCAATATGTAAATCATCGGGTTGCAATTAGATATCACTGTGGTTTTACGTAACAATATGTAATGAAGAAAACTTTGGACAACTTGAACTGCCACCAAGGCCAATTTCTCCACATGTGAATACTTGATTTCCATCAGGTTGAGATTCTGACTTAGGTAATAAATCACTGTTCATTTTTAGATTCATCATCCTGAACCAAAACCATTCCAATCATGGAATCAGAGGAAGATAAGTATAAAATGTAATCCTGGTGGTAATTGGGTGGATGCAATAACGGTGCATGGGTCAACACGTTTTTAAGTGCATCAAAATATTTATTAGCAATCTCATCCAAAATAAATGAAACATATTGTTTCAACCACCGGGTAAAACCTTTCATTAACTCTGCATAGTTCAGGATAAACCTACATAAAAAGTTTTCTTTTCCCCTAAAAACTCTAGAGTTGGCGAAGAGTGGAAGGATGAGCTAAGTTAATGATAGCCTCAACCTTCGATGCATCGAAACGAAAGCCCTGCTTCGAAACGTTGAACCCAAGTAATCGTCCTGATTGTACACAAAAAACACATTTGTGTGGATTCAAACGAATTTTGTAATGCCTAAATCTCATGAAGATAGCATGTAAGTGTGTAGGATGATATTATCTTCGTAGATAATGAGCAGATAAGTTGTCTAGATAAGGCTGTAAAATATGTTTCATATCATGAAATGCATAAGACATAGCTCTTTGAAAAGTTGCACCAACATTTTTTAGTCCAAAAGGTCACTTAAAATATGCAAACATTCAGGCCCAAGGACATATAAATGCTATTTTAGGTTGATCAACAGGGAGTATGTTGATTTGATTGTAGCTAGAAAAACCATCCATAAATTAGAATATTTTGTTTCCAGCACAATCGTCAACAATTTGATTGATATAGGGTGTAGGATAGTTGTCTTTTGGACAAGCCTTGTTAATGTCTTGATAATCAACACATACTCTGAAAGTCCCTTGTTTTTTCTTTATAGGAACTATGTTAGATACCAAAACCATCAAAGGGATAGGATACATAAATCCTACTCATAATAGTTTCTCAACTTCAGCTTTGATTACTGCAGCTTTCCGGGTATGTCTTAATTTCATGAATAAAAATATTAGGATCGATACCTGGCATCTCTTCGTAATACCAGGAAAAAATATCTCAGAATTCTTGAAATAAGGATTTGTAAGTGTTAATCTCTTCCATCGAATAAGAAGCACCTATATGAATGTTTTCAATAATTCCGAGTTTAATCAATATGTCAATGGGAAATGTTGTAGAAATATTTCCCAAATTTGTCTTAGAATCCGAATGTGTAATCGATGTGGGATTATGTGGTTCCTTGACATAATCAAGTAAAAATAGATGAAAAATCATTTTCAAGTTTAACAAGATCAGGAAAAAAAGAAGATCAATGATGTAGATCGTCCCATGGTAATTCATCCAATGAAAAAATTTCTCAAATACTTTCATCTACTGAAAATACATGTTGAAAGGGACCCAAAAATGATGTCAAAGTTGAGCTTGATATAGAATATGATTCTTATCTGATCACATTCATTTGATCAACATAGAAGTTGATGGGGTGTCAAAATACGATTGCACTGCTACATATGCCGATTCAAAAGGACTTAAAGGCATCTCACTGTTATAAGAGTCCAATTCTGATTCTGAAGGCACAATCCATGTGTCATCAAATGGTATTGTGCTTGATGTGATCATATTGGTATTGACAATTTTTCACGGTGCGTTGGGTGAGGGCATAGCGAAATTTCCCATGAGAGCTGAATCCTTCATTAATCCTACACCAACATCTTCGTATGGGATAACCAATTTTCTAACATGCTGGATTCTATCTGTAGAAGTAGGGTTTGAAGAGAAGTATGAAAACTGATCGATTTTAACAATATTTCCTTTGTGAGGAAACATGATTACCTGAAAGACTGAAGAAACACCAACAATCATTGCATAAGACCAAATATGACCCAAAAGAAGGTTGTAATCAAGAGGGGAATCAACAACTTCCACCTCTAGGTTTACGATTTTTCCTTCTACTTCTATAGGCAGATCCTGGAGTATTCCATATGGATGGAAACCTCTTTCATCAAAGGATTTAAGGATATTCAGTGATTGGTTAAGTGCTGGAGAACCAAGGGTTTTCAAACAGTTTAATGACATTATACACATAGATGGCCCCTCATCAATTACAGTATGAAAAACTCATCTTTATTTGACTAATACTAGAATCTGAAAAGCCATTTGATGTGGGAGTCTAGGTACAAAATTTTCGAGATCAAAGAACATTAGGTTCCATTCTTGAGGATCAATAGCTCTGATGGATGATAATAGTAATTTCCTTTATGTTGGAAATTATTGTAGCACCTCTAAGGCTGACATTGCTGAAGGGGATATGGCTAAATCTTCAAAAATGTTGTAATTCTGAGTAGCTCTTGCATGTGGATTGAAAGCCGATTTTCAAAGTACACCTTTAGGAGGTGGTTTAATCACTAAATCAGGGTTAGGTTTCTCGATTTGAAGTGGTTCAGAAACTAAAGGAGTTATTGTTGGTGTTTGACTGGAAGATTCAGTCTCTTTACCAGTTACAGGACTCTTAGATCCATAGTCTTGAGATTATGTCGCAACCATGACCTGAGACATCATTAAAATTTCTGTCAATGAATTGGAAGAAGATCCGATCATTTTACTATCTTGAGATGGAAAATGATCCTTCAAGAC
Organism: Pinus albicaulis; assembly: GCA_034641835.2. Taxonomy (NCBI): domain Eukaryota; kingdom Viridiplantae; phylum Streptophyta; class Pinopsida; order Pinales; family Pinaceae; genus Pinus; species Pinus albicaulis. The sequence continues at coordinate 1,612,049,393 of CM076575.1, read as the reverse complement.
AATAGGTGTGGGTGAACCTTTGACAAATTTGGATACCTCAGTCCAATGTGGACATTCTTTGGTATAGTGATCCTTGTCACAGATAAGACAAGGATAACGAAGTTTCCACTTTTCACCATATGGTTATGTTTTTTCTGTTTTCCCTTTAGGATTTGTGTTTTGTTTATTTTTATTCTTCCCTTTCTTCTTATTGCTGGTTTTATCTTTAGTAGTGGATGAATCTACAATGTGAATTTCGGCAGAAGTTTCAAGGGAAGAATCTCCTTTAGGTGAATTTGGTAAAGTTATTATGGGAGAAGTAGGTTTAGATGACTTCTTCTTACTCTTTGTAGTACTAATTGTACCAATTACACCATCTGTAGAATGAGAACCAGAAGGAGTTGCAGTAATTTGACCTGGGCGTGGTAAATCAGAAAGTTTTTCATATAGAGTACTAGACTGCGTGTATACAAGGTCTAAGTACTGCGCTTGAGCTATGACCAATTCTACTGTAACAACGCCTCCCTTGGCTATGTCTTCAATGATCTTTGGAAGTATTTATTTAATGAACCATTCTTCCAAAATTTGATTTGGAATGAAAACCTTCACTAAACACCATCTATGTCTCCATTCATGTATGTGATCTGAAATGTATGTATACGTACTATGTTTTAGTGAAGTGAAAAGTTCTGTGTCATTGTGATAGCAGACTAACAACTGGAAGTGAGTTACGGAGGTTGTTTCTAACGCATTGAAGGTTGCAGCTAAGCCTATCAATGTTCTCTGAAAAAGTCTCAATCGAATGGAATCATCGATTAAGGTGTTGGATACGCATCAAAGATGATAATTCATCACATGATTTGAGGGGTCTTCTCCCTATTTTCCTTCAAACTTAGATATATGACTAGGCAAATTATTTGGAATTGTCGGCCAGAACAGAAGATAATATATTGGATCATTCGTGAGGCACGAAAAATTTGGGAAGTCTAAAGTTGCAATGAATGGTAACCGACGGTTAGGGTTCTGTTGAGCAAGCTGATAACCTTAAGGAACAATACCAGTACCCAGAGGAGGATATCCAGGATAACTTGGAATAGCCTAAGCAGATGGGATTGGAATACTTCTAGGGTATCTAGGGTTAGCCATACCAAACTAATGTTGAGCTGGTATTTGATATGTATAACTAGGGTATGGTTGACTGGATTTTGTCTTGTTGGTCCATATTGAAACTGCCCTTGAAAATTTTGATTCAGAAACTGACCTACAAAAGGTTGGCTTGTTTGAATTGTAGCTACACTAGGTTTTCCTATAGAGGTTTGAACAGTAGACAGGACAGTAGGTCCAGTTTGATGAGCAGTGACTTGAGGGATTGCCTATGTTACAGTTGATGCAGTTGTTTGAAGGGTTGTAGCAACAGGGACTTGAGAAACTCCAGGGATAGGTTTACTTGGTTGTTGAACAGAAGTTTGCACAACATATTGGACAATATTTCTTGGAGTACTCAGACCAACTTACAAACTACTAGGTACAGATACTTGAGGTGTAATTTGAAGTGCGGGTTGAGCAGGTTGCTAGACTTGGGTATAACCAAATTGACCAGTTAGCTGACCAGGTTGATTATAAGGTACTTGTACAGTAGGTTAAAAATGTCGTTGATTCAACGATGGGTTCCACACAATATTAACGCTTGGATAAGGAGCTCCCATTAGAGTTGCGGTGCATAAGGTTTACCATAACCAGTTTGAGGTATTGGAACGTAAGTTTGATAATTTGTCGGATAAGTTCCAATAAAAGTTTGACCTCCTTGAAAGGATGATTTCTCTTGATAAAACTACTGCCCTTGAGGAGGCTTAGCCATACCAAACTGAGGTTGAACTTGTATTTGATCTGTATAACTAGGGTATGGTTGACCTTGGTAGACTGGATTTTGTCTTGTTGGTCCATATTGAAACTACCCTTAAAAAGGTTGATTCACAAAATGACCTAAAAAAGGTTGGCTTATTGAATTGTCACTACACCAAGTTTTCCTATAGAGGTTTGAATAATAGAATGGACATCAGGTTTAGTTTTATGAGCAGCGACTTGAGGGATTTCCTGTGTTACAGTTGATGCAGTTGTTTGAAGGGTTGTAGCAACAGGGACTTGAGAAATTCCAAGGATAGGTGTACTTGGTTGTTGAACATAAGCTTGCATGACAGATTAGACATGAGTTCTTGGAGTACTCAGACCAGTTTTCTGTTGAAAATGGCAACAAGAAACAGTGAAGGAGGCCTCCTGAAACATCTTTCCTGATCCTAGTTGGAAAGTGATCACCTAAACTAGGTGGGGACCACACATGTGATTTTTGTCGAAAAATCTATTTTTAGACATACAGAGCATGATTCGGGGATTCCAGTTGGAGATTCTTGAAGTATGCGACATGTCATGAAAATAGATAGACCCTTATTTTTCCGACCCAGGCTATTTTTAGATCGCATCTCTTGTGAATATGGAAGTCAAATATTATTTACTCTTACAGATACCCCAAATATTATTCATTTTTCCTCAAGCACTTCAGTTTGATGCCTGGATGTGGCACATGCAGCTGACAGAAGGAAATACGCTTTTCCTAGGGTTTAAGTGAAGCTATTGCATGATGACTTCAGTTAGAACTCATGTGACAGAGTTTGGTGGAGTTGATTGAGGAGTTAATGGAGGTGGTGTTCTGGTTAACTAGTTGAACTAGTTGTATTTAGTTTAACTGGCTAATACACTAGAGATGAGTTGTGTGAATTAAATATTATTTAATTCACTAATTATTAACTCATTATTTAACTAAAGAACACATCAGTTTAACTCAGTGCATGGACAGTTCAGTGGCGACAAGTGAAAGAGGTAGATGAAAGGGTGAGTATAGCTATCAGTTGGAGGATCAGTTTTGCATGGGATTTGCATAACACTTGGAGGAAATTACCAATGACAATTGCGCAGTTGGAGCCAGTGAGATTCGAACCTGGATCTCTATTTAGACCAGCCTTGATTGCGCAATAGAGGAAGAGAAGTAGTGGGTGTGTTTTGAACCTGTGACTTGTTCAAAACCAAGCTAGTTTTTGTGTAGCTTTTGGAGATAGTACTGAGTACTTGTGAGGAGTTTGTACTATGTATTTGCTGCATGTTCTCTCCATTTATAATATACTATACCGCGGGTTTTCACTTTAAGCTTCCCATGAAATACTCGTGTTCATATGTGTGAATTTTTATGGCTTTAATGTGTGCATGTAATTGATTTTATTTCCGTACGTGATGATCAATGGTAGAAGAGATTCGTATTATGCATGAAGCTAAAATAAAGGTGTGATCAGGAGAATCTCGTGGATAACATATCAAAGGATCGGAATTTTTACATGGTATCGGAGCGATATTGATCATTGGAGCAATTGCAAAGCATTGAAGCGGTTAAGTTTTAGGATAAACTCAAGAAACATAAAGATGGAGAAAGCCGGAAATATACATGCATATTGTATATAATTTTCTACATGGAATGAGAGCGAGAATTTTTTTGGGTGCGCGAGTTTGTAGGGAATATATGAAAATTTTTGGTGAAATATTTTCAGAAACAAATAGCATATTTGGATTCCTTGCGAAAAAATACCCAAATTGAAAAAAAAAATCGGTCGAATCGGAGCTCGGATGAGGGAGATATCATCGATTTAAAATCAGCTCTTTTGTTAGAAAATTTAGCGACGGCGGGACAATTGCAATGTGCGCGAGCCAAGAATCTACATGCACTAAGGTACAAGATGCATGCAAAGCTTTGAGGTGCAAAGCAGAGGTTAGTGACTTGGTGGTTGAGAGGGAGCCTCTCAACATGCAGTGTGAGAAGCAGTCTCGGAAGGTTGTGGAGCAGCCACAACTGGAGATGCAGAAGAATCTTTATAGATTTGATGTAGATGGGATTTCTACGGAGCTTCCTACTATTGGGAAGCGGAAGGAAGACATGCAATTGAAGCTTGAGAGGGAGCGGGTTTTGCATGCAGGTGATAGTGAACCTCGGAGTGTGGAGCAGCCACAAGATGATCATGGAGTGGAAGAGACCACTCATGCAGAGAAATTTTGTGCCAGACGGGCAGAGGGAGTGCATGCAGCTATACCACCAGGTATGAGGTGGGGCGACATGCATGATTAATCCCATGAGGAGATTTCTGGGTAAATTCATGAGATGGTGTGGATCTCATGGATTGAACCTGGCTACGAGGTGCCCACAGCATGGCAGTAGCAAGATCAGTTGGAGTGATGCAGGCAGACTAAAGTGATGTTGTTTGAGCATCGGGAGCGCGGATCGGGCCGACAACAAATGCAAGAGTGCATGGGTGTAGGAGTTCAACAGCGCAGTAGTTCCTGATGACATGTGCAGTAGCTAAGCAGAGGTCAAAGAATTTGATGAAAGATGCATCAGAATGATTGAGTTGTTTGGAGCCTATTCAGTTTCAGAGATGTTGCATGCAAAGGGTGCATGGCACATGCATGGAGTTGCATGGTGCATGCATGAGTTTGCATGGTGCATGCAAAGGGTGCATGGCGAATGCATGGAGTTGCATGTCACATGCATGGAGTTGCATGGCGCTTGTGAAGGTTGTGGGGACTGCATGGAGTTGCATGTCGCATGCAAAGACAGTCCTTTCTTGTTGAGAGGGAGTGTTGAAAATGGCAAAAAGAAACAGTGAAGGAGGCCTCCTGAAACATCTTTCCTGATCCTAGTTGGAAAGTGATCACCTAAACTAGGTGGGGACCACACATGTGATTTTTGTCGAAAAATCTATTTTTAGACTATGTCTATTTTTAGACATATGGAGCATGATTCGGGGATTCCAGTTGGAGATTCTTGAAGTATGAGACATGTCGGTAAAAATAGATGAGACCCTTATTTTTAGGACCCAGGCTATTTTTAGACTGCATCTCCTAAAAATATGGAAGTCAAATATTATTTACTCTTAATAATATTTGGACTCTAAACATTATCTTATTCTCTTGAAGCACTTCAGTTTGATGCCTAGATGTGGCACATGCAGCTGATAGAAGGAAATACGCTTTTCCTAGGGTTTAAGTGAAGCTATTGCATGATGACTTCAGTTAGAACTCATGTGACAGAGTTTGGTGGAGTTGATTGAGGAGTTAATGGAGGTGGTGTTCTGGTTAACTAGTTGAACTAGTTGTATTTAGTTTAACTGGCTAATACACTAGAGATGAGTTGTGTGAATTAAATATTATTTAATTCACTAACTATTAACTCATTATTCAACTAAACAACACATCAGTTTAACTCAGTGCATGGACAGTTCAGTGGAGACCAGTGAAAGAGGTAGATGAAAGGGTGAGTATAGCTATCAGTTGGAGGATCAGTTTTGCATGGGATTTGCATAACACTTGGAGAAAATTACCAATGACAATTGCGCAGTTGAAGCCAGTGAGATTCGAACCTGGATCTCTATTTAGACCAGCCTTGATTGCGCAATAGAGGAAGAGAAGTAGTGGGTGTGTTTTGAACCTGTGACTTGTTCAAAACCAAGCTAGTTTTTGTGTAGCTTTGGGAGATAGTACTGCATACTTGTGAGGAGTTTGTACTATGTAATTGCTGCATGTTCTCTCCATGTATAATATACTATAGCTGCGGGGTTTTCATCTATAAGCTTTCCCCATACATACTGTGTTAATGTGTGTGATGATTTGATGTGCGATCGCTTCTATTCTTTCCGCATGTGACAATTAATTGTAGAAGAAGGTTATGTGTTATGCATGCAATTCGAAATTGATGTATGATCGGGTTAATTTTCATTGAATAAGTGATTTATTCAGCAAATTTCTACATGGTATCAGAGCGATATTGATCATTGGAGCAATTGCAAAGCATTGAAGCGGTTGAGTTTTAGGATAAACTCAAGAAACATAAAGATGGAGAAAGCCGGAAATATACATGCATATTGTATATAATTTTCTACATGGAATGAGAGCGAGAATTTTTAAGTGCGCGAGTTTGTAGGGAATATCTGAAAATTTTTGGTGAAATATTTTCAGAAACAAATAGCATATTTGGATTCCTTGCGAAAAAATACCCAAATTGAAAAAAAAAAATCGGTTGAATCGGAGTTCGGATGAGGGAGATATCATCGATTTAAAATCAGCTCTTTTGTTAGAAAATTTTGCGACGGCGGGACAATTGCAATGTGCGCGAGCCAAGAATCTACATGCATTGAGGTACAAGATGCATGAAAAGCTTTGAGGAGAAAAGTAGAGGTTAGTGACTTGGTGGTTGAGAGGGAGCCTCTCAACATGCAGCGTGAGGACAAGTCAAGAAGGTTGGGATTCGGGCAAAGAATCTCTACAGACTTGAAGTAGATGGGATGTCTACGGAGCTTCCTACTGTTGGGAAGCGGGAGGAAGACATGCAATTGAAGCTTGAGAGGGAGCGGGTTTTTCATGCAGGTGATAGTGAACCTCGGGATGTGGAGCAGCCACAAGAGGATCATGGAGTGGAAGAGACCACTCATGCAGAGAAATTTCGTGCCAGACGGGCAGAGGGAGTGCATGCAGCTATACCACCAGGTATGAGGTGGGGTGACATGCATGATTAATCCCATGAGGAGATTTCTGGGCAGATTCATGAGATGGTGTGGATCTCATGGATTGAACCTGGCTACGAGGTGCCCACAGCATGGCAGTAGCAAGATCAGTTGGAGTGATGCAGGCAGATCAAAGTGAGAGTGTCGGATACTGGAGCGCGGATCAGAGTTGACAGCAAGTGCAAGAGTGCATGGGTGCAAGAGTTCAACAGCGCAGTAGTTCCTGATGACATGTGCAGTTGGGACCAGCAGAAGTCGAAGACTTTGATGATAGATGCTAGATGCATCAAGACTGATTGAGTTGTTTGGAGCCTATTCAGTTTCAGAGGAGTTGCAGAGCAGATGCATGAGTTTGCATGGTGCATGCATGAGTTTGCATGGCACATGCAAAGGGTGCATGGCGAATGCATGGAGTTGCATGTCTCATGCATGGAGTTGCATGGCGCTTGTGAAGGTTGCAGGGCGAATGCATGGAGTTGCATGTCGCATGCAAAGACAGTCCTTTCTTGTTGAGAGGGAGTGTTGAAAATGGCAACAAGAAACAATGAAGGAGGCCTCCTGAAACATCTTTCCTGATCCTAGTTGGAAAGTGATCACCTAAACTAGGTGGGGACCACACATGTGATTTTTGTCGGAAAAATCTATTTTTAGACTATGTCTATTTTTAGACATACGGAGCATGATTCAGAGATTCCAGTTGGAGATTCTTGAAGTATGCAATATGTTGGTAAAATAGATGAGACCCTTATTTTTAGGACCCAGGCTATTTTTAGACTGCCTCTCCTAAAAATATGGAAGTCAAATATTATTTGCCCTTAATAATATTTAGACTATAAACAGCAGTTTACTCTCTTGGAGCACTTCAGTTTGACCCCCAGAGGTGGGGCATGCAGCTGACATAAGGAAATTCGAATTTCCTATGAGTTAAGTGAGCTATTGCATGTTAGACTTCAGTTAGACTCATGTGGCAGAGTTTTGGTGGAGTTGATTGAGGAGTTAATGGAAGTGGTGTTCTGGTTAACTAGTTGAACTAGTTGCATTTAGTTTAACTGGCTAATACACTAGAGATGAGATATGAGTGGTGTGAATTAATTATTAATTAATTCACTAATTATAAACTCATAAATCAATTAAAGAATACATCAGTTAACTTCAGTGCATGGACAGTTTCAGTGGAGACCAGTGCAGAAATAGGTGAAAGAGCAGGTTAACTATCGGTTGTGACTATACTATTGTTATTTGCAACACACAGATAGGTGGAGTAATCAATGAGGATTATGCAGTTCAATCTAGGTGGTTTATCTATATAAAGAGACCATCCCATAGCATTGAAACAGGCAATTCAGGTTGGCTATCAAGTGGCTAAAGGTTGGAGCATGAGTTTTGCTAGATCTATCTTGATAGTGTGTAGCAAGGGAGGTAGTGCATGAGAGCTTGCAAAGAGCTTTGTACTATGATTGTTACATGATCTCCATGACATGTATAATATACAGATAGTTGGGGGTTTTCGGCTTTAAGCTTTCCCATGAAATACTGTGTTCATATGTGTGAATTTTTATGGCTTTAATGTGTGCATGCAATTGATTTTATTTCCGCATGTGATGATCAATGGTAGAAGAGATTCTGTATTATGCATGAAGCTAAAATAGTGTGTGATCAGGAGAATCTCGGTGGATAACATATCAGTTATTCAAATTTCTACATTTTCTTACTACTAGGTATAGATACTTGAGGTGTAATTTGAAGTGTAGGCTGAGTAGGTTGCTGGACTTCGGGATAACCAAATTGAATAGTTAGCTGACTAGGTTTTAAGGTACTTGTATAGTAGGTTGCAAATGTTGTTGATTCAACAACGGGTTCCACACAGCATTAATGCCTGGATAAGGAGATCCCATTAGAGGTTGCAGTGAATAAGGTTGACCATACAGTTTGAGGTATTGGAACGTAAGTTTGATAATTTGTCGGATAAGTTCCAGTAGAAGGTTGACCTCCTTGAAAGGATGATTTCTCTTGATAAAACAACTGCCCTTGAGGAGGTTTTTGTCATTGAATAGGTTATGGCCCTGGCATATGGTACTGCCCTTGAATAGCATGTGGCCCTGGCATAGGGTATTTCCCTTAAAGAGATTTTCCTTGAGGAGTATAATGCCCCCCAGGCAGTAAATTTCCACCTTGAGAATCATTTGAAGGAATGTTTCCAGTCATCATATAGAATTGTTCCATTGTCAAATTTTCAGTATTAGATTCATTAAGAGCAGTTGATTGTGTAAGATTTTCAGAAGAGGTAGATGCTCCTGAGAAAGTACCAGAGAGTGACTGGTATCCAGCAGGAACTGATGGACCACCATACAAAAAAGTTTCTGGTGATGAAGAAAATATGGATGACTCACCTGACATGCTTGATGAAGACATGTAACTACCTCTGGGTATAGAGTAAAAAGGAATGTGACGTGGTGAATAATTGAGACCAGTGCTATGTAGAAATTCAGTAATTTGTTGATACCAAGGCTCTTGTTTAAGAAGACTGTAAGGGTAAATCGGTTCACTATACCTTATATCTAAAGATTCTTGACACGAAGGAATTGTGATCTCTTCTTCCGTGTTAGTAATCTCTTCGATACTAATCGGGACAGGAGGAATATTCTTAGTAATGTGAAGCTTCACTCGAGGTAAATGAGGATGAACAGGAGTTCGGGCTATGAACTCCGAAGTTGACTCAGACGAAGTAGATTCAGATTCATGTTCAGATATTTTGGGTTAAATAAGTTGAGTATCTGATAACTCATAAGTAGCAGACTCAACTATGATTACTTCTGAAATTTTTGGTTGTTCTTGATTTCTTCCTACTTTCTGAGGTTGATTTACTTCATAATTGGAATGTATTATTACAAATGTTTCCCCTTGTTCAATGGACTCGGTTCCTAATTGTTGACATCTTTCAAATTTAATCTTTTCCAATTGACTCGGTGTATACTCAGGGCATTTCCCCTACATTCTATGAGAGTGTTTCACTAATTTAGCCACGTTTAATGTTTAACGCATGAAATCAAAAAATGTTTCAACAAAATAGACCTAAGGCCGCTAAGAAAACAATAAATTTGAACACACACCTACAAAATCTAAGAGACAAACCACGCACAAACAATATATTTCCACACTAAAAACACTAGTTGGTATGAAATCCAACGTCATAGAAGTTAATGTGGAAAAATTGGCGGTTGGAACATTTACCCTGACAACTTGCTTAATGAAACAATCTGGTGCAAGTCCCTCCATTTATGCCATCTCGAAGTGAAGAGTACCCTTCAAAAAGTCCAAGTGATTCTAGATGATGTCTGCTCCAGGTACAGTGGGACCTTCCCTCCATCGTCACCTTGGGAAAAATCCTGAAGATTATGGCACCAACAGAGACAAATTCACCTGGGGGAATAGTCTACGATCAGATATACATGCAAGGGAAGAGTATCAAGCTCAATCCCCTTGAAGGTTCCTCGACATGGTAAATTTGAGGTTTTCCAACCAGTGAACCCAAGCTCCTCAACAATGGTTAATCCGAGGTTTACTGTTTGTATTACGTGCATAGCTTCTATCTTTGCCAATGAGATTGGTACGATTACCTCACTGGGTCCGACATGATCTCATGCTTGACTCTTTTAAGAAGAGCTTCTGAGAGTACAAATGCAACAATTGGATTTCTCTACCGCAAGATTCTACTTGTTTTTTTTAAATAATTTGGAATGTTTATTACAACCTATTCCAAAACACTAGCCTAAGCTATATTGGTGGAATGAGCCCTAGAAAATGTAAAAATGTCTAGATTGATTTTATTAGGCGTTGTATTGATTTGGATGTTATTTAACACAAAGGGTATGGAGTTGAAACTTTGATGATGTTGTGACTCGACGCAAAATACTCTAAAATGCATCAATATGAGAAATGCAACTCTTTCTTTTCAATGAATTCTATTTAGGAGAAAGTTGAGAGATTTATTGATTTTAAAACACAAACTTCCTCATTCATAAACAAAATTCTTTTTGAAAAGAAGACAATTTCATTAAGAACTAAATTTGCAAGTATGATAAATTCCCCTTTTTGAATGAAATTCTGTGATAACCAAGACAAAAACTACAATTTCAACAATCAGTCGATTCCCAAAAGAACCTAAAAAGTATAAATTTCAAAATCAAATCAAAATTCTAATTCTGAATCCTAACTGGGATACTCATGAATGTTTTGTGGATGATTTCTCTTAGTTGTGATCAAACTAATAAGGTTTCCACTTATCTCAGCAGAAATGAAATCATCCAAGAGTGCTTAGTGTTGAATTAGGCTTCAGTGACCTAGAAGCTTTTCCAGGTTTGCAGATGAATAGGGAACAAATATTCATAAAATTAAGGTTGGATATAATCCTGATGGCTCAAGAAGAAGAAAATTATAAAACCAATGAGCTAAGGAAAGCAAAGGTATCTTCCATATAGAGCAACAATAAACCAAGGAAAACCCTAACTTGTAAAATGAAAACAGGATGATCAATCATACAAGACCCAAAATTACTGAAAGGGAGTTCTCACACAGGATCTGACAACTAGAATGGATCAGGGAAAAATTGAAGAATTTGGTTATCCACCTCTGAAAGAGAGAAATTTAATTTTTTCAAAATTTTCCAGCGGGTGTACAACTTATCAGTTGACAATCATGCGCATGCGCACTGGATTGAACTAACAAGTCACGCAGGTTGTCGCTCTGTCTTCCAAAGAGAACTGCACAGGCAAATGAAAAGTTTGAAAAAATAAAATATAACCTTTATTTCTCAGATATTCTAAAAATTTATCTACCCAACCACACTCAGAGAAGTCAAAATAAGAAAACTAATGTTTCAAACTGAATACAAACAAAGAAAACTAAACTCTAGTCCCCAGTATGGTCGCCAATTTGTTACAGAGATTAATCCCTCTTGCGGACAAGCGCGATCTCCCTAGTACTCCAATGATTAACTAGAAACAAAGATCCATTTGAATACCTCTTTCTATAGATTATTTGTATTTTAATATCATTATAATAGTAAAGTAGAGAGAACATGCTCTTACCTTGAAATCCAAACGTCTGATGTAGCCCTTTGTCCCGTCGCTCTAAAGTAGTTCTCCAATGATGAGTAGAACCTGCAATCAAAGACAAGAAAATTAATCAAAGCATCTGCAATATATAATAATAAAAAAGTACTAATCCAAATTAGTGATCACGGAGTCTAAGTATTGATATTATCCCCATGAATACAGAAACAAGACAATGAGAAAAAGAGATCCATATGTGTTATCATAAATTAGAAAGAGCAATCTTACAAACAAATGCCTCGATGTTGTACAGATTTCTCTTGGGGTCCGAGAAATCATTCTCCTTCAGTCTGATAAGCCTTCCTCTCTATAATAACCATCATGAAGTTATGGGCACAAAGGTGTGATATTAAATGTGTCAACAACAACTCACTAGTATAGAAAGTATGCACTCTATGAACTCTCTTCAACTTAGAAACTATATAGATTAGTTTCTATTATTCATAATCTACCAAAGTATCTACCCCTAAACCTGAAACTTGAGCTCAATTTATAGGGAGATTGAAGTAGTTTCAATTCCATAAAGAGAGGGATGGATTCCTCCCATGAAGGGATTTGAGTTCCTTGGACCAAGGGATAAGCTCCATGAGTGGAGGGATAAATCTCGAACTTGCGCGACTCTAGAGGCTTCTAGTTGGGAGAATATTCGACCAACTAGGATTCTTGAAGTTAATTTTTATTTTTACATTATTTTCATGGGGGTGCGTAGGTTTTAGTGGCAAACAGTGCGGTAGTCACCGCAACTAATGCGTAGGGAAAGGCTAGTAAAACCGCGCAGGTAGAATTTTATGGGTTTTACAGAGATTTTCTCCAATTTCCAAGACTTGATTCAGGAAAATCAGTGTTTTTGACCTCTAAGGGAACATGATATGGATGGTAATAGACCCATATGAACAGTCAAATGTCATGGTGACAAAATGATATGTAAAAATTAACCCTAGGTTACCATGTTTTACCCTCATTCTTGTTATAACCCTAGATTAGTGTATTCCAACCTCTCTTGTTTGCATTGACCCTTAGTGTGTGTATGTTACCTCATGCCCTTTGCCAACGTCATGCTAATTTTATCTTCTTATTGTTTTTTTATCTTGATTGGAATCACCCTAGCATTGTTGCCTCTCAACTTTGGCCTTTCCCTTAATAATGGTGTTGTTATCCCTATCCCAATTGACTCAAGCTACTAATCTTTGTAATGCAAGTACCTAGCGCACCTCGACACATGCTTACACTATTATGCCTCTAAAAGTAAATACAAGTTTGGCATTCATTATAAATCTTACTATTGGTTGTATAGTCGATGTGCACTTATTTTTGTTAAACTCACGTTTTTTTACATGTTATAGTGTTTGTTTCTCCGACATAGTGATTGGAACTCAAGGATCTCTAGTCTCATAGTTTAGTTATTATGTTTTTCACATGATAGGTTCACTATGTGTTATGTTGTCATTTATATTTCCTATTTTAGTTGATATCATTTTTACATGATGATTAAAGTTTTATTGCTTCCTTATCCCACCATTCTTGCTCAACATGCATCACTTTCTTATTGATGTGTTGTACTTACCTGATTTGAATAAGAACCTTGTGTCCATTTTGGCAATGGAAGACAAAGGATTCAAGGTGGCATTCATTGATGGAAAGGCACACATCTAAAATAAGAACTTCAAAGAAGCTCATACTATTGGTTTTAGAGTTGATACACTCTATCAGGTTGGAGGAAGTCTCTTGGGGGCTATGTCATGTGATACAACTCTTCAAACCGAACTATGGCACTGGAGGTTTGCACACCGTCATTAAAAATCCCTTCCCCAAGCAAGGAAGGTGGTGAAAAGAATGCCCTAGTTTAACGATGATAATGAAGGTATATGTCAGGGTTGTGCTGAAGAAAATCATACAATTGGACCATTCCCCTAAAATGTCACAAAGACATATGATATCTTGCTATTAATACATTTTGATCTATCTGGTATGCTGCCCATAACATCCCTGGGAGGATTTTCCTATTACATGACTTTTATAGATGAGTTCTCTCGCAAAACCTGGATATATTTCTTGAAGAAGAAGGACGAAGTATTCAAATGGTTATTTTAAGGCCTTGGTGGAAAATTAAACTAGGAATAAAATAAAAATTTTGAGGACAGATAATGGGACCGAGTATGAGTCAAATGAATTCAATGACTTTTGTAGGGAAGCTGGCATCAAGAGGGAGACCAAAAATATGTATACTTCTAAGAAAACTGATGTTGTTGAAAGAAAGAACAAGACCATTGTGGAAGCTGTCCATTCCATTCTATATGACCAAGGTCTTCCGAAGTTTCTATGGGGAGAATCTGCGAACACTGATGTGTGCGTTCAAAATAGATGCCCGCATTTTGATTTGGACTCCAAAAATCCTGAGGAAGTATTCTATGGTAAGAAGCCTGATGTCTCCCACCTTATATTTTTTGGAAGTCCTATTTATTTTCATGTGCCAAAAGAAAATAGAAGCAAGCTGGATGCCTCTGGAAAGAAGAGAATGTTTGTGGACTATAGTGAAACCTCGAAGGAATATAGAATCTATGTGCCTGGTTAAAGAGAAGTGGAGATATGCCACGATGTCACCTTAGATGAATATGCTTCCGTAAAGAAAGTAAGAAATATTCCTAGCTCAAAGAAATACAAAGAAGAAGAAGAAGAAGAAGCTGGAAGGCAGGAAGAATTGAAGGATGAACCTATGCCCAATGTTGAAGGACCAATGGATCCTATTGATCCACCTCATTCAAATAAAAGGAGACCCTTATGGCTCATGGACAATATCTAAGATGCCGAGAGACACATTTCCCCAAGGGGGACATTCCGTGAAATCAAGAAGTCGAATAGGTACCAAGGGTACCTAGCAGCCATGAGTACAATTGGACAATCTGAGCCTAGATCATTTGAAGAAGACGTAAAGCATCAAGTTTGGAAGGATGCTATGCCCGAATAATATGAGTCCATTATGAAGAATGATGTATGGGAAGTGGTCCCGAGATTGGAGGACAAATCGATTTTCACCACGAAATGTCTCTTCAATATCAAACATGGAGCCGATGGAAGTGATGAAAAGTAAAATGCAAGATTTGTTTACCGAGGCTTCTCTAAAAAAGGAGGCATATATTATGATGATATATTTGCACCTTTCACCCACTATACCACAATCCGACCTATCATTTCCCTTGTTGCGATGCAAGGATGGAGTCTCCATCAGATGGATGTGAAGACTGATTTTATGCATAGTCCAATAAAGGAAGATGTTTGTGTGGAGTAACCTCTGGGGTTCGAAGTCCAAGATAAAGACTCATATGTATGCAGGTTGAAGAAAGCACTCTATGGGTTGATGAAGCCAGGATTCACTTGAAGTGATTCTAATTCAAACCTTTACTTTAAGGTTGATAAATAAAAGCCTCTCATTCTATTTCTCTATGTGGATGATCTCTTCCTGACATGTGATAACCCTCTCAGTCATCAATGTAAGAGGGAGATAGCTTCCAAATTTTAGATGAAAGACCTAGGACTGATGCATTATTTCCTAGGCTTAGAGGTCTGGAAAAGGCCAGGTAATATTTTCCTTTCTCAAGGAAAATATGTCATGAAGCTACTTGAGAGATTTCGTATGGTGGACTGTAAGTCTGTGTCGACACCGATGGAACTTAACTTTAAGAAGTTGCATGGAAGTGCTACTGGGCCTAAGCTAGGAAATCCCACCAAGTATCAACAACTCGTAGGGGCGCTGATGTTCTTATTAAAATCCCGTCTGGACGTATGTTTTGCAGTGAACACTTTGATTCAACATATGGTTGAGCCTCATCACATTCAATGGATTGGTGCCAAGAATATATTGAGATATCTTTGGGGAAAAATCAACCATGGGCTGAGATACACTGCCGGGAGTTTGAGACTCCATGGATATATTGATGTCGATTGGGCTATCAGTGTGGTGGATCGTAAGAGAACATCTAGATGTTGCTTCACCTAGGGTTCTGCTTCGATATATTGGATGAGTAGGCAGTAGAAATCGGTGGATTTTAGCACCTAAGGCTGAATACATTACAAAAAGTATGGACTGTTGTGAAGCCATTTGGTTGAGAAATCTCTTCAGTGAGATATTTGGGCATGCGCTAGATACCACCGTTATTCTTTGTGATAACCAGAGTGGGATTCATATTTCTGAGAATCCTGTGTTCCACGATCGATCCACGCATATTTATATTAGGTACCACTTTATCCGGGATATGGTACAATGAGGCGCCATAAGGCTTGATCACATTGGAACTGATGAGCAGGTCGCAGATATTCTCTCGAAGCCCCTAGGGAAGGTCAAGTTCCTAACCTTCCATCAAATGCTTGGAACCATGGAAAAACCCTATTGTTAGGGTCCTTCTTGAGTTGGAAAATGAGCTCTAGGAGCTGCAGGGGGCTTGGGGATAACTTCTTGGAGCTATAATTACACACAAGGCTAGGCTTGTCGAACATTTTTGTGCTTCTTCCCCACTGTTATGATGTTGAGTTGGTTCACCCTCTCTTTTATCTATGCCCCGCATGCATCCTACCCATGGAGTTTTAGACTCATGGAAAGTACCTATCATTTGGCCAACGAGGTAGGAAATGTGGATAGAGACCAATAGCAAGACCGATGGAATCATCAGATATTTCCATACTCTCTATGTCTAGGATGCATTGTGTCCAACACCTTGATTTGGAGTCAAGTATGATGAGGTTCTTACCTCTAAACTGACTTCGGTTCAGTTAGATAACTTCAAGTTAGTATACGACTCTCTTGAGTCTATTGAGGTTTTACCCTCTAGTTTGACTTGGGGTCAATAGAGTGTGATGTATTTGTGACTCACTCTTGTTTGTTTTCCCTTAGAGCCGAAAAAGCATGTTACAACATGATGATGCAGGATTTCACGATGATGATGATGATAATACATGATGGTACTGATGATGGGATGGCATAGGTAGATAGATGTGGTTCTCCTTGGTTGAGAGGGAATGTTGATTTGGGGCAACTAGGTCCAAAATCCATGTTGCAATGCTCATATTATGTTGATTATATTTTTGTTGGATTCCTCTTATGGAGAGGTGCAAGTTTGATCTAAAGATCATCTTGTTTGGATGAGCATAACATATATTTTGATTTTATTTTCCACACATGTGCAAGGTAGGCCAGATTTTTAATGTAGGCTCACAAGTCCAACATGTGTGTCACAAACCCTCATTGATGGATATAAATTGGAGAGAGATGATGTTAATTTCATCATCAACTCATCACACACATTCTACTTGTGATCTGATTGGTTCGTACAACCTAGGAGAGGCTTCCCTCCCTCATGTTGATCATATCAGCCCCCTAGCAAGTTCTGGTGAGTAATCTCGCTTAAACCTTTCAAGCCCCCCTCTTTCTGCCCGAAGAAATCATTTTTCTGCCTATCGTTACCCTTTCCCAATCTTAAAATTCATTGAAAAGGGCCCGAAAACCCACTTTTAAACTTTATATTAGGGCCTAGACCCTTTTGTCGCAAGCCCCCAACCACTCCCCCACATGACCCGCACTCAGGACCAAGCATTTAAGTCCCGGGCGCTTATCGCAATCGAAGCTGTCGAGCGGGCGTTTTCCTTTGTAACATCGAAAATTCCGACGCGATTGGGTTTTGTTATCAAAGACCTGCGATATATTATATACCATTGATCTGTTATCCCGATCCGACGGCTGAGCGCCAATTGCACTACTCGCCCAATCGCAATCGCAATTTTCTTTGTGCCACCCCTTCCACTCTTTCCTATTGCGATGCACCGATCACATTTGGACCGTCGATCATCCCACTAGATCGGACGGCCCAGCGCTAATCGCATCCCCACCTCCGTCACAATCGCTTATCCCAATCGCTGCCACTTTCCGCCCGGTGCGATTGCGATTCTTCCGATCCCATCCTAGCCGTTGATTCCCCCCGTTGATCCAATGGTCATCGCTCTCCCGTTCCAATCGCAATCGAAAATTCCAATCGCTACCACCTTTCTCCCTTTGCGATCGCGTTTTTTCCCGATCAAATCACAACCGTCCATCCATTCCAAGATCCAACGGCCTTGAGTCAATCGCACCAGCACTCAATCGCGTCCCCACTCCCAATCACAATCGGAACTTTTGTAATGTGTCACCCCTTTCCTCCCCCCGATTGCGATCCTCCGACATGATCTCAACCGTTCGTTTAATCCCGAGATCTAACAGCTCAGAATGAATCGCCCTCTGCCCATGCCGGGTCCCACCACCTATGATCATTTTCATTGCATTTCATTCGTTTCCTTTGCATTTCCACCTAAGTCCAAAGTTTCGTATTTTACATTAAAATCTAAATGTTTCACATTCGTTCTGCCCGACTTCATACGCCATTCCATGAATTAATCTCCGCTGTCGATCTACGCCTCCGGACCATGATCGAACAGTCCAAGTTCGTTTCTTTACCAAACACCCTATCATTCGTTGTTTTCACTGTTTCACTGTATTATTCACCATTTTTCTATTTTAAACCACCACTGTCACGCTACCATTTCCTCCGCCCCCGTATCCATCCTCCCTCCCGTGCATTGGACTTCATAACTAAGTTTCGTGTTTTGCAGGGTACAAGCGACAGGAAAACCACCATGATTTACAGTCTCTGTTACAGTCACAGAGAGCACAGGAAAGGACTGTTTTCAGAAACGAAATCATGGAGAAAGGCCTAGGAAGGCTGCCGACAAGACTTTCATTAAAGGAACAGAATTTAAAACTCTGCACAATCTTCCCTAGAGCCACTAAAGCACAAATTTCACGGTCAGAGGCAAGCATGAAAGCGGCAAAGAGTATCAGTGGGAAAAGATTGTTTAAAGCCTGTTAGTCAGCAATTATGAAGCATGGAGGCCTTGCAGATTTTCCACCTAGTTCATTTATTCCAGAAGGACCGACGCAGAGCTCCAAATAGATAGAAATAACTTCAAGAACACGTCTGAGGTCAATCTCGACCTGACTAGGACTCCCAAAGCAGGCTACAAAGTACATACAACACTACAAAGTTATCAAACAGTATGGGCGTGCATGTTTCCGCCATCCTGTCTTAATGAGGCAAATTAAATATTCATCATGTACTTCTTTTATTAGTTTTTCTCCTATAAAGCTCTAGAAGAACAGATGGTTTAGGGTTCCAGATTTATCAGAAAATTATGCAGTGAGAGGATTTTTGTATACATTTTGCTGAACTCTTGTATGAAGGCTCAGAGCCCGTTGGGTCTCAGTGAGGAGGAGTTCCATCTGTTAAGATGATTCTGGTCTTTGGTATTTCACAGTTTGTAACTTCTCCTTTTATGTGTTAGTAAAATTGTTCATCTTGTTTCCATCCATCTGTCTTGTATCATGTTTTGGAATGCGAGTGGCTCATTGGTTATGGTGCAAATTTGTCCTAGTTGATACTCATACTAGAATTAGTCAAGCGCTTTAAATATAGCTCATGCATGATGTACTGTTCCAT
Organism: Pinus albicaulis; assembly: GCA_034641835.2. Taxonomy (NCBI): domain Eukaryota; kingdom Viridiplantae; phylum Streptophyta; class Pinopsida; order Pinales; family Pinaceae; genus Pinus; species Pinus albicaulis. The sequence goes on along the minus strand of CM076575.1, from coordinate 1,612,030,190 downwards.
CTTCACTTCTACCATATTTCTGCTATATTAGCTTCTATGGAATGTTATTTTTAAAACGCTATTATTATGTATGGATTCTTAAATTGGTAAGCCCATTCATGGTAATTTGTGTATCTGGATATCATCTATATGACAGCTAGTATTCTCTCACCCTTCTTACACAGTCAACACCTCCAGATTATTTATCTCTGTGAAGTATTTTTGAACCGGCCCGCTTTACAGTAAGCTGTCTCTAAATTGTTTGATGCTTTGTATTAGAGTTCTACACCTTGCCTCTACAATATCACTTATCCTGTATCAAGTTTCTGAAAGTTTTGGTCCCATTCAAATTAACCTCCTTGTTTACAAGAGATAGCATGAGACATTTTTTGTTGATACCTCCCCATGTTATATTACATGCTCCTTGCTATATAAGATGTCCTAGGCACTGGTCTTTCACAACTCAAGGTTGTCTCTAGGATTGACAACATCTTTCTGGCGTAGTTTCCAGGGAACGAAGTTGAGAAAATTTAAATCCCGGGGCCTCGATAAAACCAAATTCACTCTTCAAGTAGGTGAGTATGGAGAGTTGAGAGTTTTAGATCCCTCACCTTGGAAACTCCACATTTGTTTATTTGATAAATCTATTTGCAGTCCTGGCTCCTCGTAAGCCACACCTGAGGTTAGATACGTCACAACCAAAGACACCTTCAGTGTCTAACCCTGAAAAGATCATACATAGAAGAAATTGGAGAGAAAGAAAATCAGTCCACTCTGAAATCCCTGAATTATCTGTAGAAAAATTTCCATCCTCTTCTTCTCAAGTAGTCCAAGTGCTAGGTTCTAACCCCACTGTGGGAGATACCGATTACTATTCAGATAGTCCACCCCAAGGAGGTGTCAGAAATAAAGATAATTTTCACCCTACTCCTGAGGTCGAAGAGGTAAAAGAGGTCACTGAAGTGTCTACTATTAACAGACCATTATTCCCCTCAACACCTCAAGTTGTTGTTCATTATATTCCTATTGTTATTCATACTCCACCTCCACCTCCTCCTCCTGTTACTCATCAAACTATTGCACTACCTCCACCCCCTCCAATGGCCAATGTTCCAAGCTTCTTGCTGAATAAATATGCCCCTCTGGCATTACCCCAAGTGTTGAATGATATGCCACAAGATTATCTGAATATTTTACCTTGATTCAATGGGGAAAATGAGATTGATGCTCAAAAACATCTTGAGGTCTTCTGTTCTTTCGCAAAGAATTTTAATGTGGAACATTTAGATGTAGTCTTAAGGATTTTTGTCCAATCTCTTGATGGAGAAGCCCGAAAATGGTTCAAGACATTGGGAGACCATTCTGTTACCACTTGGGAAATAATAGAAGATACTTTTCTCAAGAAATGGGGAGAGAAAAAAGATCATGGACATTGTCTTACTGAGTTTAATACACTCAAGAAAATACATAATGAAGGGGTGTCAGAATTTATCAAGAGATTTAATAAATTGTATTTGAGTCTTCCTGCTGATATGAAGCATCATCAAACTAATGCTAAATTTGTTTTTGTAGCAGCCTTTGAGTCAGAATTTGGTTTCTCTCTCAGAGAAAGAAAGCCTGCTACTCTGGATGATGCTCAGACAAATGCACTAGAGTTGGAAGCAAACTTCGCCTCCACTGGTAAATCAAAGGGAAAATATGAACAAGATACTAGAAGAAGGGGCAAAGAGGAGGTATCTACCTCTAACCAAGACAGAGACTCACCAAATTACAAAATGGAAAAAATGAGAAAAATGATGTAAAAAATGGTCAAGCTTGAATTGGAGGCCAAGAATTCAGCCTCCAAGAATTTCCACAATAATCCAACTAGAGGTTACAATCCTCAGTATAGGAAACCACCCCTGCAAATATTTCCAAGGGAACCAAAGGAACAATAAGATCAGGTACCACACCCATTGTACTTGGAAGGTCCAGAAGATGATCCTAATGAAGACTCTGCCTATGAACTGGAGTATGCAAATCTTGCTTTTTCAAATAATGACGGAGCTGAGTGCTCACTGCAAGAAGAAGAAAAGGTTAGAGACACGGAAGACTCAGAGATTGATCACTGTTGTACGCTATTTTTTGATTTCATGCAAGCACATTTCAATAGGGGATACAACCTCAGATCTTCTAGGAAGAGAACTCGTACTCAAGAGCAAGAAGAAGAGCCACCCCAGAAGGAAGCACCTGCTCAGAAGGAGTCAACAATGCAGAAAGTCACAGACAAAGGTAAGGGCCCTCTAAAAAAACCTTTGCAATCTAATGATCAAATTCCTTCCTCTTCAAAAGCAGTCAGTCCCCCTAATACCAAGTCTATGTTAAAAGAAGTCAAACCCTCAGCTGAAAATAAAGAGTCAAAAGAGGTTGTAATAGAAAAGTCCTATCCTGTTTTCAGTCTGCAAAAGGAAATTGAGAAGGTCAAAATCCCAGTCCCCTTGACTGAACTATTGAAACAACCTGCATATCAATCCCAAGTCACCTCTTTCATGATCTCTCCAGAAGCAACATTCATCCTAGATAGTCTCAACCTTCAAGAAGAAAGACCCATGGTTGTATTTGGCCCACATGTTGAGGAAGTAGATGCTTCTACTCCTCCCTTCTATGTGTCTCTAGTGATTCATGAACTGCTATTACATAACTGTATGTTAGATTCTGGAGCTTCCCATAATCTAATACCTCTGTTAGTCATGGAACAACTGGGATTACAAATCACACGTCCATACAAGGACCTCTATTCATTTGATTCCGAAAGATTTAAATGCCTAGGGATGATCAAGGATTTGGTGGTCAATTTGGCTCAAATCCCAGCAAAAAGTGTAGTAATGGACATTGTGGTGGCTGAAATCCTAGCTCGCTTTGGCATGTTGCTGTCAAGGTCCTGGGGAACAAAGATTGGTGGGTCTATCAAGTTGGACTTAACATATGCCACTATCCCAGTTTTTGGTGGCCAGGAGAGGAGGTTGTACAGGGAAACTAGATTTGTCAACATGGTTACTAAGGCTGACAACTCTATAAAATCACCAGTCTACAGAAAAGAAGGAGATTTCTCATGCTTGATGCTGGAAGAGGATCAAGATTATGCTCATGAACCACCCTTCTGCCAGATCCATACCAAGTAGCCCTTAGAGGGCCATGAAGCAGGGATCCGGACACTACACTTTGATGGAGCAAATTCGAGAGAAGGTAATGGAGCCGGAGTACTATTGATTTCTCCTACAGGCCAATGGGTACCATTATCTTTCAAACTAGAATATGAAGCCACTAATAATGTGGCTGAATATGAGGCACTTCTATTAGGATTGCAGACAGCCAGGAGCATGAATATACAAAGTTTAAAAGTTCTGGGAGACTCGGAACTGGTGGTTAGACAAGTCAGGAATCAGTGCCAAACCAAACATCCTCGGTTGAGGGCCTATAGGAATGAATTTTGGGACATGGTGGAAATTTTTTTCTTAGCACTTAATATCCAGTTCATGCCTCGGGAGCAGAATAGAATGGCAGTCTCTCTTGCTATGGCTGCTAGTACATTTCGTCCACCTCAGAACCCTCTCTTGAGGTATGAAATCAAGGTACGTTATCGACCATCAATCCTAGATAACATCAAGCACTGGTAGGTATTTGAGGATGAAGAAAAAATGAAGAGATTCCTGGAAACAGTAGGAGAATTCTCCAATATGGAGATCGATGCTTGTGAAGAAGAGGAGGCTGAAGATACTTCAAAAAACAATTGGGAGGAGAAAATCGCAGGCAATAAAGTGCTGCAATTGAAGGGAAACATTATACCTAGAGGGCTGGTGCCTCTAGAAAGATTATTTGACAAGAATGATGTCCCACTGCAGCCGAAAAAAGTGGTAGAAGAAAATTAGGTAGAAGACCTGAATCTGGGTACTGATGCTGAGCCCAAAATTGTAAAATTATCCAAGAGGGTCCCAGAAGAGTATAAGGAGCTATACCTGAAATTATTTCAGTCTTACAGAGATGTGTTTGCATGGTCTTATCAGGACCTAAAAACTTTTGACATTAGTATAATGCAGCATAAAGTTCCTCTAAAAGGAGATGCAAAACCTCATAAGCAGAAGCTTAGGCAGATAAATCCTATGCTGCTTCCCTCCATTGAGAAACAAATTAAGAAGTTGTTGAAGGCCAAAATAATTGTGCCATTGAGGTACTCTGAATGGTTGGCGAACCTAGTCCCTGTCCGAAAGAAGAATTGAGAAATAAGGCTATGTGTTGATTTTCGAAATTTAAATAGAGCATCCTTAAAGGATAATTATCCACTGCCCAAGATGGATCACATTCTGCAGAAAGTGGTCAGAGCTTCTAGGATGTCAATGATGGATGGATTCTCTGGTTATAATCAGGTGGCTGTACTTTCAGAAGATCAGAAGAAGACTGCTTTCACCACACCATGGGGTACATTTATGTATGCCAAGATGCCTTTTGGACTAATTAATGCAGGGGCCACTTTTCAGAGGGTCATGGACATTGCTTTTGTTGGGGAGCAAGATAAATTTCTGGTAGTCTACCTTGATGAAATCATTGTATTTTCAAAGAATGACACTGAACACATTGAGCATCTGCGTAGAAATTTTGAGAAATTCAGAAGGTATGATCTCTCTCTTAACCCTCAGAAGTCTTTATTTGCATTAGAAGAGGGTAAAATTTTGGGACACATTGTGACTAAGGATGGGGTAAAGATAGATCCTAAGAGGGTAGAGTTTATAAATGGCATTTCTCTTCCCAGAAATAGGAAGGAGGTACAGGTGTTCCTAGGGCGCATTAATTTCCTGAGAAGGTTTATTCCTAACTATGCTGAAATAATTAGACATATAACTGACATGCTGAAGAAAGATAATGAAGTTAAATGGTCCCAAAAGAACTGCCCAGGAGGCATTTAACAAAATAAAAGTGCTTTTGCGTGTTCCCCTGGTTAGTTAAATGACCCGCATTACAAGCAAAACTTTCATGACCTTTTTTCTTTTGTGAACAATCATACAATAGCAAAGAGTTTTATTGCAGTGTTGATAAAGGGGACACACCATCGCTTTCTGTCAGTGCTCCATGTACGTGCACTGAAATATGTTAGGTCAGAAAAGCAAGCATATGCTCTGGTGAAATCCCTCAAAGAATTCCGCGTGTATATCTTGTAGTCCCATATCACTGCATTTGTGCCTACAGCTGCTGTAAAAGATATTCTTATCCAGGGGGATAGTGAAGGAAAAAGGGGAAAGTGGATTGCCAAAATACAGGAATATGAGCTAGATATCCGCCCTACCAAGCTGGTCAGAGGACAGGGGCTTTCCAAAATGTTATCTGAATCAAACTATCAGGCTCTGGGTATAAATTTGTCCGCAATAGCAGGTGAGGAATCTAAAGAGAAAGAAGAGCGACAGGGAATTGGGGTAGCTACTCCAGAAACACATATAAAATACCTCATCAGTCAGTGGTACAAGGAGATAGTAGAATATCTCCTCACACTCAGCTGCCCCCCAAGTTGTGATAAAGCCAAATACAGAATGCTAAGATTGAAATCACAGAAGTACATAGTCGCCCATGGCCGGCTATACTGGCGAGATCCCTCAGGCATCCTACTCCTGTGTCTCACAGAGGATGAGGTAGAGAGTATTATAGCCGAATTTCATGAAGGTATCTGTGGGGGTCATTACAACTGGAGGGCCACTGCTCATAAAATCCTGAAGGCTGGTTTCTATTGGCCTAAGCTTTTTGGAGATGTTTTTGCCCGGGTTAGAGCTTGTGAGAAATGTCAGAAATTTGCTGAAAGACAGAAGTTGGCACCTTTTCCCATGATTCCCGTGCACGTGGACGAACCATTCCGACAATGGGGTATTGACTTTATAGGGGAAATACATCCTCCATCAAGTGGTCAACATAAGTGGATTTTAACTACCACTGATTATTTCACAAAATGGGTGGAAGCCATACCAGTGAGGAACGCAACAGATACTGTGATAATAAATTTCATGGAAGAAAACATCATATCCAGGTTTGGCTGCCCTGACAGAATAGTAACTGATAATGCCCAGGCTTTCAAGTCTGCAAAGTTTGTGAGTTTCTGTCAGCAGTATAAAATCACACTAAGTCACTCTACAACCTATTATCCACAAGGAAATGGCTTGGCAGAGTCTTCCAATAAAACTCTGGTAAGAACACTGAAGAAGGCTATAAATGAAAATCATAGAAATTGGGATTCCCAGTTGAAATTTGCTCTGTGGGCCAATAGAATTACCAGCAAGAGAGCAACTGGGAAATCCCCATATGAATTAGTATATGGGAGGGAGGTAGTATTCCCTATACAATTATCCCTACCAAGAGCCTGATTCATGCAAGAGAGTCAAGAAGAGCCTGATGATATGACCAGGAGAATAAATCAGCTAGTGGAATTGGAAGAAGCACGGAACCAGGTAAGTCAAAGGCTGACTGAATATCAAGAGAAGACGAAGTACCTTTTTAATCAGCATGCCAAGGACAGGAATTTGTAGATTGGTGACTTAGTGCTCAGGTGGGATATCTGGAGGGCTGAAAAAGGAAAACATGGTAAATTCGACCCACTTTGGTTTGGTCCTTTCAAAATTATGGAGCAAGGAGGTAACAACACTTTCAAGTTGGAAAATTTACAGGGTGACTTACTTGATGCCCCTGTAAATGGTCAGTTTCTTAAACCCTACTTCCAGTTCTAATTCAGGCAGAGATAGCTTGATGTATTATACTGTATATTAGTTTTTGTCTCATATTTGTTTGAATAATGTGGGTGTCCTGATGGAACGTGAAGCGAAAAGTGGGAGTGCTGAAGAGCAGAGTCTACATAGAAAATTATCAGGTGGTCTGCGAAGTTCTCGACACGTCCAGGGATGAACGTGTCATCCCCAGGTGGAGCCAATGTTGATCATATCAGCCACCTAGCAAGTTCTGGCCAGTAATCTCGCTTAAACCTTTCAAGCCCTCCTCTTTCTGCCCGAAGAAATCATTTTTCTGCCTATTGTTACCCTTTCCAAATCTTAAAATTCATTGAAAAGGGCCCGAAAACCCACTTTTAAACTTTATATTAGGGCCTAGCCCCTTTTGTCGCAAGCCCCCAACCACTCCCCCACGTGACCCGCACTCAGGACCAAGCGTTTAAGTCCCGGGCGCTTATCGGAGCTGTCGAGCGGGCGTTTTCCTTTGTAACATCGAAAATTCCGACGCGATTGGATTTTGTTATCAAAGACCCTTGATATATTATATATCTTCGATCTGCTATCCTGATTCGACGGTTGAGCTCTAATTGAACTACTCGCCCAATCGCAATCGCAAGTTTCTTTGTGCCGCCCCTTCCGCTCTTTCCGATTGCGACACACCGATCACATTTGGACCGTCGATCATCCCGCTATATCAGACGGCCCAGTGCTAATCGCATCCCCGCCTCCGTCGCAATTTCTTATCCCAATCGCTGCCACTTTCCGCCTGGTGCGATTTCGATCCTTCCGATCCCATCCTAGCTGTTGATTCCCCCCATTGATCCAACGGTCATCGCTCTCCCATTCCAATCGCAATCGCAAATTCCAATCGCTACCACCTTCCGCCCTTTTCGATCGCATTTTTTCTCGATCAAATCACAGCCGTCCATCCATTCCAAGATCCAATGGCCTTGAGTCAATCGCACCAGTGCTCAATCGCGTCCCCACTCCCAATCGCAATCGGAACTTTTGTAATGTGTCACCCCTGTCCTCCCCCCGATTGCAATCCTCTGACATGATCTCAACCGTCCGTTTAATCCCGAGATCTAATGGCTCAGAATGAATCTCCCTCTGCCCATGCCAGGTCCCACCACCTATGATCATTTTCATTGCATTTCGTTCGTTTCCTTTGCATTTCCACCTAAGTCCAAAGTTTCGTATTTTACATTAAAATATAAATGTTTCACATTTGTTCTGCCCGACTTCATACGCCATTCCACAGATTAATCTCCGCCGTCGATCTACGCCTCCAGACCATGATCGAACAGTCCAAGTTCGCTTCTTTACCAAAAACACTATCATTCGCTGTTTTCACCGTTTCACTGTATTATTCACCATTTTTCCATTTTAAACCACCACCACCGCGCTACCATTTCCTCCGCCCCCCGTATCCATCCTCCCTCCCATGCATTCGACTTCATAACTAAGTTTCATGTTTTTCAGGGTACAAGCGGCAGGAAAACCACCATGATTTACAGTCTCTGTTACAGTCACAGAGAGCACAGGAAAGGACCGTTTTCATAAACGAAATCATGGAGAAAGGCCTAGGAAGGTTGCTGACAAGACTTTCATTAAAGGAATAGAATTTAAAACTATGCACAATCTTCCCCAGAGCCACTAAAGCAAAAATTTCACAGTCAGAGGCAAGCATGAAAGCGACAAAGAGTATCAGTGGGAAAAGAGTGTTTAAAGCCTGTCAGTCAGCAGTTATGAAGCATGGAGGCCTTGCAGATTTTCCACCTAGTTCATTTATTCCAAAAGGACCGACGCAGAGCTCCAAATAGACAGAAAGGACTTCAAGAACACGTCTGAGGTCAATCTCGACCTGACTAGGACTCCCGAAGCAGGCTACAAAGTACATACAACACTACAAAGTTATCAAACAGTATGGGCGTGCACGTTTCCGCCATCCTGTCTTAATGAGTCAAATTAAATATTCATCACCTACTTCTTTTATTAGTTTTTCTCCTATAAAGCTCCGGAAGAACAGATGGTTTAGGGTTCCAGATTTATCAGAAAATTATGCAGTGAGAGGATTTTTGTATACATTTTGCTGAACTCTTGTATGAAAGCTCAGAGCCCGTTGGGTCTCAGTGAGGAGGAGTTCCATCTGTTAAGAGGATTCTGGTCTTTGGCATTTCACAGTGTGTAACTTCTCCTTTTATGTGTTATTAATATTGTTCATCTTGTTTCCATCCATCTGTCTTGTATCATGTTTTGGAATGCGAGTGGCTCACTGGTTATGGTGCAAATTTATCCTAGTTGATACTCATACTAGAATCAGTCAAGCGCTTTAAATATAGCTCATGCATGATATATTGTTCCATATTCACTTCTACCATATTTTTGCTATATTAGCTTCTATGGAATGTTATTTTTAAAACGCTGTTATTATGTATGGATTCTTAAATTGGTAAGCCCATTCATGGTAATTTGTGTATCTGGATATCATCTATATGACAGCTAGTATTCTCTCACCCTTCTTACACAGTCAACACCTCCAGATTATTTATCTCTGTGAAGTATTTCTGAACCGGCCCGCTTTACAGTAAGCTGTCTCTGAATTTTCTGATGCTTTGTATTAGAGTTCTACACCTTGCCTCTGTAATATCACTTATCCTGTATCAAGTTTCTGAAAGTTTTGGTCCCATTCAAATTAACCTCCTTGTTTACAAGAGATACCATGAGAGATTTTTTGTTGATAACTCCCCATGTTATATTACACGCTCCTTGCTATATAAGATGTCCTAGGCACTGGTCTTTCACAACTCAAGGTTGTCTCTAGGATTGACAACACCTCACATGTGTGAATTTGAACTTGAAGGGGTTGCTATAATTTTCAGAATGTTTTTAGGGTTTCTTAATAGCGTTGACCATGGTTGACTTTGGGTCAGCTCTTGGATTTTGACTTCGATTTTTGGACAAAAGTTTTGATTTCTTGAGGTCTCATTGGAGGGCACAAAATCGAGGAGAAGATTTGACTTTGACTATTGTTCATTGACTATAGATTTGACTGCATCGTTGAATTTTGCGTTGACCAGTTTGGGTTGACTTGAATTGAATTTTTGGAAATGTCTTTGAGGGGTGTGTGTGACACTTGGAGAAAGGCTAATTTGGCTATTGGAGAAGTTGGTTTTACCAACTCAAGAATTTTCTGGCTAGGGCATCCTGTTGACTGTTGTAATAAAAATTTATCTATCCATTTGCTGGACAAGGAGAATTACACATTCTGATACATTATTTGGCTAAACTTATGTTGATCTATTTTTATGTTCTATCAACATTTTACTTTCAAGTTTATGTGATTGTTAAATCTGAATTGGGACTTAAAGAATATTAAGTAAAACTACATTCAAGCATATAACATACCATGGTTATCTAAATTTAACAAATAACCTATCAGAAAATATCTACAAACAGGATGGATCATACCCTGAAAAAATGGTTGAAACCGCTGCAAATCTAAGACTACCTTCTTAGATTAACGCTTCCAAAAAAGGTGGAAGTGTACTGAAACACTAGGGGCTTGGTTCTACTTCAACGAGACAAAATGAGCATATCCAGGCCTAAGACAGGTTGAAACAGAGGTGAGAAAACCTAAAATAGTGCTCGTGGCAAACCCTGAAAGTTGCAAAAAATAATCAGAAAAAGATTCCATATCGCAATTTCTAACCTGTGGACATGTGAAATCGTAGCTTATGGGTGAAAAAGTGAAATTGAGGTGAAAAGTGCGAGTTGCAGTTCCTAGGTTCTCAGATGACAAGCTGTGGAAAAGTTGTCGTATCTAGCACGGTTGATACCTGTTACCTACGGAAAGCACCAGAAAACATTAGGAAGTTAGAATTTTGACTAAATTAGGTCATAAAAGTTATAAAAAAACATCAAAAGACTGAAAACGGTTAAAGAAAAACCCTTGTTGCTGAAGCTGATGGTCACACAGGAATATGAATTACAATAGTGGAGTCGCCATTTGTTAGCGTAAATTCTTAATGCAAGCGTACGAAAAGAGCCTAATTTAGCTGTGTGTGACAAACATCCCCAACAATGGAAATGGTTGCTTAAATGTTTAGATCTGCAATCAATATTTAGAACAAATGCTGAAAAAAACCAGATCTATGTAGTAAAATAAATTAAAGGGTGAGAAGAAATAGTAATTACTCCACGCATCCAACAAACAAGACAAGATTTAAAGAATGTTTAATATATTATTACACCTGGATAAGGGAAAAAATAAGTGTTACCAATCCCCCTCAATGGGATGGGTTCTTGGTTGTCCTCAATGATTCAGTTCCATAAGTTTCTCTCTCTCAAGGGTGTAGAAAACCCAAAATGTGTTGAACTCTATGAGAACGCAAGAAACAAAAGAAAATATTAGCGACAATGAGAATGACTAAAGTGCGACAATGAAAGGGATCAAAGTGAAGAATGAATGAGAAAACCCTCTTATTTATATTAAAATATTGATTTATCCTCGATAGTGAAGAATAAAATATTATTAACCAAGATCTAGATCTAACCACTTGGAATATTTTATTATATTTTGTTGGAGGGAAAAGGTATTTAAATTGGGTAAATACCTTTATTTAGAAATAATAAACAAATAAATGATTTATTTGTCATTTCAATAATGTGGTTAAAGAGTAATAAAAAAATAATGGTTTGTTTAATTATTCCTAAGTGATTTAGTCAAATTTAACATGGAATTATAACTAAATAATGATTAATTAATTATTCTTAGAGAAAAATAAGAAAAATAATGATTTATCTAATTATTTCTCATAATTAGGTTAAATATGACTAGGAATATTATTTAAACAATGGTTTAATTAATTCTTCCTAGAGGAAAATTGACTAAATGAGGATTTTTTAATTATTTAACGAAATAAATTTACTATGGTAAAATTGGTCTTACATGGTGTACTTCGATCCATCTAATTGTAAATGGTTTGATGACCAAATTTTGGTGATAACACACACAATTTTATTAATAAGGAAAATAAATTACATAATAGGTGAAATACATAATGTATATATAACCTCTATAGTCTTATCTCAACAAACATGTGTCTTGTTACCCATCCATATACATGGTTAACCCTAGGAGAAAATTTTCTTGTAAGATAAAAATTTCTAGCTAGTGGCCTCATATGATCCTCAAACAATGGCTTCTCATATGACTCTCACCCACTCATTGGTCAACTCATCCACTTGTTCATATTTCTCACCAAATGAAGGTAGGTTAATGACCATGAGACACATTAGACCTTATTTCATAGGAATGGATTACATTGATGTTTTAGACATCTAAGTAAGGATCATGAATTGAAATTAGATAATGGATCATGATTCTTGGAAGTTATACTCGTTGCTTTATTTCACCTTGGTGGTCATCCTTTCCTCTTATTCATGTGTACCACTTGGGGTTTTTCTTTCATTGCCTAGGAGGGGCATGAATATGAGACCTTGATAAAGGTATTGTGCCTATATCCTTACATACTTGACACTTTCAATTTGTCCTTAATATATTGTCCCTTCCTTTGTTTGGTTATTAGTTGCTCACACTAGTTCCCTATTTTCCTTATCCTAAGAGAAAAGGGGCTTGGAAATTTCCCAAAATGTGATGAAGTTACAAAAACAAAGAAAGTTAAAAGCACGTGTCAATTATTAAAATGCAAAAAGTGGCACATGATGAATAATGATTAAAATCCAATTTAACTTGACCTTTACCCACTCATGTGAGATCATCCACCCTAATCCCATGTTTATCTCATCTGAAAGGACTGTATTAGTTTTGTTATGCTAAGTGTCTTTTCAGTTTATAAACATGTGCATACTTGTCTCATCAGTTTGCTTAAGGATTGAGGATTTTAACCATGAAATGTATATTATTTTTAGTGAATTAGAAGCATGAATTAAGCACAAATAACACTGAACAACAGTGTAAAACAGAGAAATAAGTCACCACACATAATTTACACAACAGACATAATGAAGTAGTTCACCCCTCCTGGGCTACATTTGCTGGTCCATCTCCCAATGGCATGTCCATCTTTCATTATGCTCAAAATTTTACAAATACATGTATTTAAAGTCCTCTAATGGTTGTTTTCTCTACACCAATGGCTCCAGAATGATCCAATTAGTCAAAAATGACTCTTCATTCACTCTGAATGGGCAAAAATTGAGTCTCCTACTCTTTTTCCTAGTTACACCTAGCAAAACTCCACCAAAAGTGGAGGACTGCACTTATCTGGAGTTAAAATAGCCAATTCCTTCCAAAATGGTGTGCTGGCCAAACCTCTGTCAGAATTAACTACAAAATTTAATGGTCGTGGTTGGGGTGGCCACATGCCAACCTCAAACTACGGTTTTCTAACCGTCGGTGGAACTATAGGTGGAAACTACAGTTAAATTTTTAAACGTGGGTCGATTGTTGGAGGTTGGCATTAAACCGTCGCATTTAACTTTTGAACGTGGCCATGTGACATATATGAAACCGTTGGTAGAGACTGTTCTGTCGGTTAAGATGTTGGTAGTTACAACTATTTTAACATTTCCATGTGAATTCTCCTCTAGGGACCACTAGTGGGTTGGGACCGCTGGCAGTCCCCAACCCCCAAACACAATTTCAATCAACTTAAATACAAACCGTGAACTATGTTGGTTAATAAATTCATGTAGAGTGGTTGGTGGAGACCTGTGCATGCTCGCTGGAGGTCGCGGGGTTGAACCCTGCAAATGTCACCAAAATTTTCATACACCATTAAGGAGACATGTGGCAGCCTCAGAGCTAGCCACATGGCACCCTTTAATTGGTCCTCTAAACCAATGTACAACCAATTCGACCAATCAAATGGTGCCACTTTTCATCCTGTAATTGGTTTCGAGGAAAGGAATATTCTTCAAAATATTCCTTTTGCTGACTGTGCATCTCAATCAACCCTGGTCAAACTGTCGCAAAATTGACCTATTTGGCTTTTCGATCAGAACATGATATCTCCCTCATACGACATTGGTTTTTTGAACCGTTCACAGTGCTAGAATTAGGAAGATGATATATACACAAACATCTTGGTTTCAACCCAATCCTGTAGTTTAGAAGTTTTAGCAAAATTTATGAACTCCTGATCACTCCTCCCCATTGGGAAGATTTTGGACCCCAAAATACTTGATTACCTGTTCAGTAGATGAGGGTACAACTCCCTCACCTTTCCAACCTCCATCCAATTTGACTTGCTTGGTTTAGTGCCTTTGAGCCCAAATCGAAGGTAGTCAACATTTCCTCTCTTGGATGCTCTTGTCCTCCTATCAAGAATTGTATCTTCTTTGAGCTCATCCGAAAATTTTGGTGAGAAATATTCAATAGAAGGTAGCTGAACATCACTTCCTTAATCATCGATCAAAGGTGGCTCATACAAACGTAAGATTTCAACATTAACAAATGAATACATTTTCATATATGAAGGCAAGTCAAGTTGAAATGCATTTTTACCAACTTGCTTTATGATCTTGAATGGACCATAGCGAATGGGTTTGATATTTTTACCTTACCCTTGCATCCTTTCTTTGCTAATGTGCAACCATACCTCATCTCCCTCTTGAAACTTGTGATCAACTCTATGTTTTTCATGTCTCTCTTTGTATTTGCTTTGACTTTTCTCAAGCTGTTATTGAACTTGTTGATGTATAATCTGAATTTTCTCAATGAAATTTCGAGCCTTATCAATGTCACTATGGCCATCAATTGCAACATCCTTTCCAAAGATAAAGTCTAATGGCGATTTTTGAAAATACCCAAAGCATACTTCAAAAGGTGATTTTTGAGTTAAAGAGTGCCTTGCCAAGTTGTAAGAGAGTTGAATGTAATGCAGTTGTTCATCCCATAACTTAGGATGTTTGCTGCAATATCCTCTCAATAGATGCACAATGGTTCCGTTCACCTCCTTGGTTTGTCCATCTGTTTGTAGATGGAAAGCGTTTCTCTTTTTCAACTTTGTGTCCATTATCTTCCATAGATTTGATGAAAAATTCCCAATGAACTTGGAATCCCTGTCACTAAAAATAGAAGTTGGCAATCCAAAATGAACCCAGCTATAACAATAAAGTTCAACGGGTTTTAGAGTAGTAATGGTTTCTTCACCCAGCATAAGTATACACATTTTACTGAATATATCCACAACTACATAAAGATAATCATGTTGTCTTCTTGACATAGGTATACCTCCAACAAAGTCCATGGAGACACTCTCCCATGGCCTTGATGGTACCGGTAGTGGCGTGTACAACCCAAGCTTCCTATTACTAGGCTTACTTTTTGCACACATAGAACAACCTCTTATAAAACACGACACACTATCTACCATGCGAGGCCAATAGCAATACCTCTGTAGATGCACCACTGTTTTGCTTACCCCAAAGTGTCTAACAATAAGAGATGAATGAGTTTCTCTCATGACACTTAGCCTCTCTCCTTGTGGTATACACAGCTTTCCCAAATGAAACATCAAATTGTTATGCATGTGATAATATTTTTCTTCAACCTAATTCCCTTCACTCAAACTAGCATACACATCTTGAAAATCAATGTCATGTGCATATTGTTCTATGTAACTCTCATGTACAAAAGAATCATTTTTGAGTAAAGTAGATGCAATAATGATTGGTCTTGAAAGAATATCAAAAATTTTATTGAAAATACCTTTCTTGTACCTTATAACCAAGTGAAATTTTTGAATAAATCCTATCCACCTAAAATGTCTTGATTGTTGCAATTTTGTTTGTGACGGCAAGTACTATAATGGTTGGTGATCGGTATGTACAATCGTCTCTTTACCCATCAAGTAGTGTTTCCACTTCTTGACACTTTGTACCAACGCATATAGTTCTTTGTCATATGTAGGATAATTTTTCACAACACCATTAAATGTTTCAGAATGAAAAGCGATAGCTTACCATGCTGCAAAAGAACTGCGCCCATGGAATAATCACTAGCATCGGTTTGAATCTCGAATGGCTGTCTCAAATTTGGTAATGCAAGGAATGGAGCTGAACTGATCTTGTCTTTTAAAGCTTCGAAAGCGTGTTGTTGTTCGCCTCCCCATTGGAATCCTTTCTTCACACTTGTCACTGCATGCATAGGAGCTGTGATGGCAGAAAAGTTAGCAATAAACTTTCTCCAATATTGAGATGCACCTAAGAAACTTCTTACCTCAGTTACTATTTTGGGTGTGGGCTAATTCAAAATGGATTCCACTTTAGAAGGATCAATTCTCAACTCTCTTCCTCCTACAATATGTTCCAAATAAACCAAAGAAGTCTTTCCAAACTCACACTTTGACATCTTAAGAAACAATTTCTCTTTCTTCAAAATATCAAGCACTCTATTCACATGCAAGACATGTTCTTCTCTTGTTTCGCTGAAAATCAATGTCATATAAATACACAATCACAAATTCATCAAGGAATGGATGCAAAACACTATCCACAATATGCATGAAATTTTCCGGTGCATTACATAAACCAAATGGCATAACTAACCACTCAAAGAGTCCTTGTTTGGTTTTGAATGTAGTTTTCCATATATCACTTTCTACAATTCTTACTTGATGATATCCACTTCGTAAATATAACTTAGTGAAAAAAATTTCTTCTTTTAGATGATCAAGAAAATCATCTATCCTTCGGAGTGGGTAACGATTCTTTACCATTATCTTGTTCAAAGCTCAAAAATCTACACACATGCACCAAGTCCCATATTTCTTTGGTATCAAGACTATGGGTGAAACACATGGCAAGGTGCTTGGCCTTATGATTCCTTTGTCCAACATCTCTTTGATTTGCCTCTTTATTTCGGCATTCTCCATTATCGACATGCAATACATACCGATGTTTGGAAGAGGACAATATTGCTGCAACTAAATCTCATGTTGAATCTCTCTTTTTGGATGCAATCCTGTTGGCTCCTGAAACATCTCATGATGTGCATTAAATACATCATATAAATATGATTTCAACTTAGTATCACATCCATCAAATGATTCATGATTAATATCAACTTTAGGCTTAATCATTAGAATAACAAAATTCTTACCTGAATTTACCAGCCTCTTTACCTATCCAGCATTTACCATAGCAATGTTTGTCTTCTTGCGATGTGCTCTAAAAATGAACTCCTTGCCATATTTGTTCTCATGGAGATATAATATTGATTTCATGTCATACAAGTAAGGACTCCCCAACACAATACATGTTATGTCAAGCAGAACCACATCTAATTCAACTGTGTCAACAAAATTTGTGGTGATTGCAAACCGCAATATGCATTTATTTGAAACCTGTAAATTTTCATCCTTACAAATCCAACCCAATGGATATGGTTTTGGATGTGGTATGGTATAAAGGTTAAGTTTCTTTACTAAGTCTTCAGAGATTAAGTTTGTTTGTGACCCACTGTCAAACAATGTGTCAATCTTGGTATGTTTGGATATGACCCTCACATGAAACAATTTTATTCTTTCTTCTTCATTTGGAGCATGTATGTGAAAATTTGATGTACTAGTACTGGGTTTAGTTTCGATTTATTTTCCCTTCATGTTATTCAATCCCATGGCTGTAATCTTAGATTCATCACCTAAATCATTTATTGGAATCACGATTGTCGTTAGACCAAAACCCGTAGGCTTAGTCTCCGCTACAATTGCCAGAGTTAGGATCCACGAGAGGCAGTTAATCCATGTCGTGAAACACACGGGAAAGTTCAATCCAATGTCCAACAATCTCCCCCCCCAACGCGAGCCGGGTGAGTTTCGAACTCGAGACCTGTCGCTCTGATACCACTTGTTGGAATCACAATTGTCGTTAGACCAAAACCCGCAAGCTTAGTCTCCGCTACAATCGCTAGATTTAGGATCCACGAGAGGTGGTTAGTCCATGTCGCAAAACACATGGGGAGAATTGAACCCAATGTCCAACATCATCTCCTAAATCATGTTGAGCTGTAGCTACAGTTTTCTATTTCCTTTTGTTATTGGGTTTCTTTGGCCTCATTTCAGGATGTAATTTCCATCAATGAGTTTCATCATGGTCTTCTTTTGAACAATGTTTACAAACCAATTTTTCTGCCTCTTTCTTAACAGATGCATTATTTTTTCTTCTAACTTTTGAGATATTCTCTTTGGCTTTACCCTTAAAAGGTTTCTTTCTACCCTCTTCAAAAATGTTCTTCCCTCTAGCTTCTAGATGTGTGGCTTGAACACATAATTCATCTGGACTAGTGGGGTTAAACATGAGAATATTATGTTTTAGGTAGCTATGTAAGCCCCCTGTGTACTTGAGAAAAGTATCTTGGCTCTGCAAATCTACCCCTAATAAGAGAGCTCTTATCCTACATTCTTGGGTGTATTCTTTCACATTTTGTCCCTTCAATTGTCCAAAATTTTGCCAGTTCATTATGGATTTCTGCATATGAGCTAATGTATAAAATTTTTGTTTTATAGCAGTAATGAAATATGACCATGATAGAATAATCTTAACATTTTTCTTGTTCTCCTCCTTTGTCTTGGCTTCCTACCAAACAAGTGTTGCACCTTCCATTCTCAATGAAGCTAACTGGATTTTGGTATCATCATCTTGAAGGTCCTGGATTCTCAAATAGATCTCCAATTGCATAATCCAATTATCAAGATTTTCTGCATTGGCTTCACCATTAAACATTAGAAATTCAAACTTAGCATCAAGTTTTAAAAAATTATTTTTACCAGTGTTCTTTGACTTGTGTGGCTGATGTACTGAAGTAGAAGTAGAGGATGATGATGATGAGGGTGAGGATGATGGCTCTCCATTGCCTCCATTTCCTCCATTTACCTTCTTTGGCTTATCTTCATCATTGTGACCTCCTGAAGATCCATGTCCTTCCTTGTGAAGTTTTAATCCTTCTCCTTCTAGTCTCTCATTCCTTTTTTGATAAAGGATTCTAACCATCTCAGTCATGTCAAGGAATGATTTCCTGAACACTCTTTCTTCCTCTTTGGGATCAAATTCTTGATGGATTTATCCTTCCTCATGAGGTATACTTAATGTAGCTTCTACTTCCTTAGGAGGTGAACTAGGTGGTGGAGATTGTGGCAATCTTGCTCTCCTTTACTTTGGCTCTTCTTGAGACCCTTCTGCTCCCACCAATTTTCCTTCTCCTCTATTGAGCTTGAGCCTAGTAAAAAAATATAAAAACTTGCAAAAAATTAAACAATTCTTTGCACTAAACAACACCAAAGAATAAACTCTAGCTCTGATACCAATCCGATCTGAAAGGACTATATTAGTTTTGTTGTGCTAAGTGTCTTTTCAGTTTATAAACATGTGCATACTTGTCTCATTAGTTTGCTTAAGGATTGAGGATTTTAACCATGAAGTGTAGATGATTTTTAGTGAATTATAAGCATAGAATAAGCACAAATAACACTGAAAAATAGTGTAAAACAAAGAAATAAGTCACCACACATAATTTACAGAGCAGGCATGATGAATCAGTTCACCCCTCCTGGGCTACATCTGCCGGTCCAACTCCCAATGGCATGTCCATCTTTCATTATGCTCAAAATTTTGAAAATAAATCTAGTTAAGAGCCTCTAATGGTCGTTTTCTCTGCACCAATGGCTCCATAATTCTCCAATTAGTAAAAAATGGCTCTTCATTCACTCTGAATGGGCGAAAATTGAGTCTCCTACTCTTTTTCCTAGTTACACCTAGAAAAACTCCACTTATCTAGGGTTAAAATAGCCAATTCTGCCCAAAATAGAGTGCAGGCAAAACCTCTGCAAGAATTAACTGCAACATTTAATGGTTGTGGTTAGGTTGGCCACATGGAAACCCCAAACCGTGGTCTTCTAACCGTCGGCGGAACTATGGGCGGAAACTGCAGTTAAGTTTTTAAACGTGGGTTGACTGTTAGAGGTTACCATTAAAACATCGCATTTAACCTTTGAACGTGGCCATGTGACATATATGAAACCGTTGGTGGAGACTGCGTTGTCCGTTAAGCCATCAGTTGTTACAAATGTTTTAACGTTGTCATGTGAACGCTCCTTCGGGGACCGCTGGCAGGATGGGACTGCCGACGGTCCCCAACCCCCAAACACGATTGCAATCAAACTTAAATACAAACCATGAACTATGCTGGTTAATAACTTCATGTAGAGCGGTTGATGGAGACCTGTGCATGCCCGCGGGAGGTCACGAGGTCGAACCCTATGGACTTCACCAAAATTTTAATACACCATTAAGGGGACACGTGCCAGCCTTAGGGCTAGCCTTGTGGAACTCTTTAATTGGTCCTCCAAGCCAGCGTACAACCGATTCGACCAATCAAATGGTGCCACTTTTCATCCTGTAATTGGTTCTGAGGAAAAGAATATTCCTCATAATATTCCTTTTGATGATTGTGCATATGAGTCAACCCTGTTCAAACTGTCGCAAAATGTACCTGTTTGGCTTTTCGACCAGAACGCGATATCTCCTTCATACAACATCACTTTTTTGAACCGTTCACGATGCCGAAATCAAGAAGACAAGATCTACGCAACCATCCTGGTTTCAACCCAATCCAGTAACTTTGAATTTATAGCAAAATTTATGAACTCCTAATCATGATCACACCTATCTAAGTAAAAGAGACTTATGAAAACATCCCAACCCTAATGAAAAATGAACTACTTCATCCTAAAATGGGTTTAAAATGAATTTAATGAAAGCTTGATAAGAAAACAAAATTAAACAAAGAAAAAGGCTAAGTAAACGGTGGAAAATGTGTTTTTGTATACAAAAATCCAAGCTTGAGCTTTGCACTCTGTTGTGTAGGTAAATCCCCTCTGCAGACATGGTTGATCCCTCTAGCCTTAGGGTCGGTCTAGCAACAAGAGGACATGCTAATGTGTCAGTTCCTAGTTAACGAATGAAATGAGTTGGGATAGATTATCCTACCTGTGATCCAACGTGGTTGTCGTTGCTACGGCAGAGGTCTCATGATCCTCGTCTCGACACGTCGTGATCCTTCAACAATGGTACTCGGGTGCCTGCACAAAGATCAAAGGACAAAAGTATCATACAAGACAATAATTGCATTCATAACTAGATAATCAGTAAAGGAGGATTAAACGTATTGCGTAAGATAAATCACATCAACACAAGACGAGAACCAAAAAATTTGTCATGCATATATTAAGAGAAAGAAAGAGATTACAACCAGAGCC
Source organism: Pinus albicaulis (assembly GCA_034641835.2). NCBI lineage: Eukaryota > Viridiplantae > Streptophyta > Pinopsida > Pinales > Pinaceae > Pinus > Pinus albicaulis. The sequence continues at coordinate 1,612,009,192 of CM076575.1, read as the reverse complement.
TTGATGTCGCAGCCTCCTTCAATGGGTCCAGTCGAAACGTGTCTCGAGCATTCATCGAGGAATTTGGACGTGGTGAGGCAAAAGCCTAAGCTCTCTCTCGACAAGGGTCTTTCTCTTTGCTCTATCTCACACCAGCTATATCAAACTGTTTCAGCAAAATGTTTAGCAATTCCTCTTCAGCTAGCTGCATCTATGTGATATAGATGTATTTATAGAAGGAGAGGAGGAGGTTGGGATCCCTCAAATGGTGGAAGGGAGGCCTTATCCTTTGGGAGGTTGCCCCAAAAGGAGGAAACAAGAAGCCAAAGGAAGGTGCTCGTCATTATGCAGTCAAACAACCCAAGCTAACTCCCTCATGAAGTAGTTAGTTTGGAAACTTCACTTCCATATTTAAAAATATTTCCAAAAACAGCTCGGTGTGGGCAGCTCACTGAGACAGAGCACCAATGGGCGTGGGACCCAGTGTTAATTTCCTTTATCGGCGCGAGGCCATAACTGCCTACCAGCGCCAACCCGTTCGAACCTGTTCGAACCAAACATCGCTGTCGGAAGACCTGCAAGTGAAAATACAACTAGTATCTCTAATACATGAACATGTGGCATGGGCACAACCATCCATAATAGAATACATAAAAACTGAGATCCGAGGTATGAACGTAGCCATCCAGAAATAAGGATCAATAAATAGACTCAGGTATGGTCGCAACCATCCAGTCAAAAGATTCATGCATATAGTCATGATAAAAAAAAATATCCCACAGCCTGGATCTTATTAGACAAAACCCAAGGTCTTGCGCTCCATCTCGACCCGAACAAGTACAAATTCAAGCATGTGAATATGTGAGTTGAAGTCAAACATGCAATAAAGTCATCTGATTACCAGCCAATGATGAAAGTTATTAACAAGAACGAGAGAAACCACCAATAATGACAATGGCTCTCAAGGTACAACTAGTACAATCCACGGAATGTGAATAGTGATCTGGCATCGAACACCCGCAGAATCACTCGATCGAAGGCCAGTGATGTGGACCTGTCGTTGAATGCGAAGAACTTTCCATTGAGGCATGCAAGCTCCAAGGTACCAGAAGGGATTCTCTAGGTCAACTTCCTGGATAATGAGCTGAAGTCGACAGGAAGTGACCTAGTCGAAGGAGGACCATAATGTTTCCCACATCATCGACACGAGACAGAGGAACATGACGATAATGAATCAAGACTAGACGGAGGATTAGAGGGAGGTTGAAAACTACAATCGGAAACTTCTCTTGAACATATCAACGACACGAATCCAGATTTGGCAGTATTTGACATTAGGGGATCTGAGGTCGTGATGACGTGGAAAAGAGAAAATGAGAGGCCAAAACAGATTACCCAAACCCATGGAGGAAAAGTGACACAGTGAAGATATCCCAACCCGACACGAAACAGATAAGTGTCATGTTCAAGAGTGACATACTGCCGACCCAACTGACAAATAACTTCCATTTTCCCCCACCATTTCTGGCGAGTATCTCTTTATTTTTACACAAGCTTGAAAAGGATAGCATATGCTTGTCGTATATGTTTGTCCTTCGAAAAAATCCATCCTAATACATTTTAGAAGCCCTAGGAAGGAGGAACTCGATGACGTCATGGTGACGATTTCCAATGTCATTTAGTTTTAACGAGTCTAACAAAGGAAGAAATCAACATATTTTCATGTTTAGAGAGTTTGAAAAGAAGCGAAAAAAAAACTCCAATAGGTCCCTTTTCGTAGGTAGTCTCACAGATCTGAACCTCTTAGTCGTGATTGGCTAAGGTATTCACTTTTTGTAAATAATCTGTCCCAACTCAAAAAAGGGGTAAACATATAATGGGTAGATATCGTTTCGCAGCCATTTAATGAGTTCAAAATGACAAGAGTCTTGGAAATATTTTCAGTTTTAGAGAGTCAAAAAAGAGTTGAAAGATGACTCCTCCTGGAGGAATGAGTGGTATTAAGGGTAGAAACTGGTTCCGGTGATGGTGGAACCGCTCAAAATAAGTAAAGGTCAAGAGGCTAGCTAATAAGACCACTCATGTAGTGGTTCCTCAGGAATGGGTAAAACAATCAACTGAAAGCATATGATTGGCCAAGCAGATGGTGACGATGGAATGAGAAAAATAGGGTTCATCTGGAAAAATAGGCTGATAAGATGGAAATCACGAGAGGTAAAATGTGAATGGTTTCATTTTTACACAAGCTTGAGATTAGGAAACTTTTCTTGAATTTGGTTTCAATTTTACACAAGCTTGAAACTGAAACAAACTATGCTTGAAACTAGTTTCATTTTTACACAAGCTTGAAACGGAAACCAACTATTCTTGAAATTGGTTTAATTTTTACACAAGCTTGAAAACAAAAGGAAAATATGCTTGAAAAGTGGGCATGCCCCCAGGATGGTGACTCAATTCGAGGTACATGCCCCCCAAGCTTCAGTGCATTCACCGGAGTAGACTACTGGTTACCAATAGGTGGATGGAATGAAGGTTCAATTACGAGATCAAGAGAAAGAATCGACTTGGATTTTACGAGATCTAATTAAAGACTCAAAATGAAAAGGGAACCTGTTTCATTTTTTAACGAGGTTGACACAGTAAAAGAACTATGCTCACGACCTAATTCATTTTTTAATGAGGTTGACATAGTAAACGAACTGTCCTCGTAAGAGCTTGTTTCATTTTTTAAGGAGCTTGACATAAGAAAACAAACTATGCTCCGTCGACCATGTTTCATTTTTTAGGGAGCTTGACACAAGAGAACGAACCATGCTTCGATGACCTTGTTTCATTTTTTAGGGAGCTTGACACAAGAGAATGAACCATGCTTCGAAGACCTTGTTTCATTTTTTAAGGAGATTGACACAAGAAAACGAACTCTACTCCAACGACCTTGTTCAAGACATAGAAGAATTCATGGCTTCCAAGAGGTGCTCATCCAATGGGAGAGAAACATTCTGGAAATCAGGATCCAATGCCCCCAGAACACGGTACACTACGGCACTATCACTGAATGCGGACATGGGACAGGTAGCCACATAATTGACATGTGGTGGGGAGGACACCACCGGTAGGTAAGGACCAGGAAGGGATGATGGTAGACTAGATGTCACATCAGGACCAAAGAATGAAAGATGATCAATGGTCATGATCCGAGCTTCATGTGGAAAACAGATCATGCGAAAGAGGGAACAGACAAGTGTGCCCATGGCATAAGCATAGTCGTGCCCCAAAATTAAATTGAAATTCAAGGGGCCTTGAACCACCATCACGTCTATATAGACGGTTTTCCCTCCCAAAGTAATAGGCAAATTTGGAAGGACCCCTTACGGTTGACTGGTTCTTGTGTTAAATGGCAACAGATTCTGTGTAATAGGCACAAGCAGTAGAGAACCAAAATCTTGCCAAGTAGAAGATAGAATACTAACAGATGTTCCTTCATCTATAATCATGCTAGGTACGACCATATCGAAGGCCTGTACCGTGATCTCAAAAGGCACATAAGAAGGAAGGCGATATCCCGCAAATCGACTCCAATCGAAGGAAGTGACCAAACTACTTGGAGGAGGTACCATAGAAATGAGATGGTCATCCCATGGTGTTACCGAAACAAGAGGAGCATCCTCTTGAACCACAAACATGGGATCAGGAAGAGCAACTTCTTGAGTCACAAGGACGGGAGGATCTTTCTCCAAGTCCTAGGAATCTAAAGAAACAAGAAGAACATGAGGAGGGTGAGATCCACTCTCAACGGAAAAGACCTGATGAACCCTAGGCAAGATCAGATTGACCAATTCCATGGCCAATGGTTGGTTGGGAACGGATTCATGAGTTTGAATTTTTGAGGGAACAATATTGACCAAGGATGAATCTTGACCGATTGTGGAATCAACTAGCAGAGGACTCGAAGTAAGCTTCTGGTAACCAACTAGAAGGCAGGGTGCATAAAAAGTAGGGTTGGCCAACACTCTCATGGCTTCATCCATGTATGGAAAAAGGTGAATGGGATGATGCCCTTCACACAACTTACAAGGATTCATAATCGTACCCTGTTTCTTATGAGTCTTGTCATTTCTAGTCGAAGATGTGCCACCAATATGACTTCTAGAAGCCAAAGGCAATGGTGGACGACTGTCGGACCATGCTTCAAGTACCTTGGGAAGTCTAGGGCATCCTCGAAGAAGGTGGTCACCTTTGCACGACATGCAAGGGAATTTGACTTTCCGTGGAAGGTTGGATGATTTATCAAGGGAAGGTTTCTTAGGCGCAATAGCCGTAGAGTTGGCCTCTCTCTTATCTGACTTCTTCTTCTTCTTCTTAGCCACTGGTTTATTATAATCTAGACTTTCACCAGGCGAAGTAGAAGAGGAGGACAAAGAAGTAGGTGAAGAAGGGGAGAAGTCCACCTTAGAATCAACATGATGTTGTTCAAGTGGAGGAGATGGTTGTACAGAGGGAAAAATACTTGGGACCACAAAGGTGGAGAATAACCACATAGGCAAACCAACAGTTAACCCCGAAAGGGACAATGTTGCCATATAAGGAGCACCAACATTCCCAAAAGCAGCAAAAGGACCAGGATTCCCTTCGGAAGGGATTCCTTGGTTGGTAAACTCTGGAAACGTTGCTGTTGGAAACAACTGTAAAACAAAATTCTAAGGAAGATAACTTTAACCAGGAATATTTTGTGGGCAGTTAATATTTTAAGACACTGAAACAAAACTCTATCGTTTCATATTTTAAGATTTGAGAAACGGGAAAAAGGTGAATCTATCACTTTTAGGTTGAAACGAGCGTGAAAGGACAAGCACTCAATGATCTTTTCACTTTTTAGAGAGTCACCAAAAGACCAAAATGACTACTCAGGTAATCTAAGCAACAGGGTGTACCAATTTTTCGTGAACTGACATATACACCTTGGTGATCAAATGAAAGAGAAATGACCAAGGACTTAATGTACGTTCATGTAGTCTCCCTGAATGCTGTGTTCGGTGTATCACGGCTACAAGGTGGAAAACTAGGCTTCCTATGGATAAAGGATTGAAACCTATGAGGGTCTCTCTTTATATACTCGACAGTACGGGGAGCACAAGTTCGTACTAGCACTGTCTAATGCCATATGGCGAACGATAGCTACTAGGTTTAATGACGACGGAACACGTCACTAGCGTAGACCTCTAAATATGTGCGTTAAGTTTCAATGATTCCTTAGGTTAATTGAATAAATTTTTAAGGTTGATCTTGAATTAATGTTTCAATTCCAAGGCCCTACCACATGTGATCTCGAATTCCTGAATGCACACTACATGCAAAAGAGCATCATTTCCGTTCGATGAATGCTAACTAAGAGAAGGATAGGAATCTTTAGCAAAGTAGAAATCAATGAAAACATAAGAAGAGTTTCACTAATGCATCTAATAAAACCAAACGAAAAACGAAAATTCTTTCCTAGTTCGCTAAGAGCAAGTTATGCAAAATAACTTTTCATTCTCGATCCAAGTGAAAGAATGCAATTTTTTGTTTTTTAGATGAATGAAGCACACAACGCACTGTTACATTAAAAATCAAAGCGAACACTAGTTTTGAGCACTACGAATGTAAAGATCTAAAACGAATAAATCAAATGCAATATAAACATAAAACGCACTCAAAACAAGGATGCACTCTTCCAAGCAAACAAAAGGCTTTCAAAACGATCCAACGAGCAATGTAATCTATGCTCGAAGTGACGAAATGGAGAGTTAAACGAAAACAAAAGTAATCATCCAACAAACCAAAGACATCAAGAATCAAGAAATACTTAACACAATCAATCAGTGAATTGATATGACAAAGATAAAAGTGACTCGAATTCAGCTCAGAAGCTTTAGTGAGAAGAAGGCCGAACATACAACAGAAGACACCTAGAAACCCTAGGGCCACAAAACTTCACTGATGATATAATGGACAAATAGCTGAGAAGACCGAGACTACAGAGTAAAAAAAATCTCAAAAGACCAATTGCAAATCAAAGAAACAACCCAGAGCCAAGAACTACTGACCAAAACTCAGGAAGAAGGTCAAATAAAATCCTACAGGATTCAACGCGACTGTTAGGCTATAATCCGCACCTAACAGGGGTTGGCACACCTATGACGAAATCAACAAGCGCCAATTGGCACAATTGTTCAAGGAAAAACCGCGCCAAGCTAGAGAACTATGGGAAAAGGAGAAAACCACTGAGCAGAGGTCAGTCTTAACACTCTAGAACTGAACAAGAGGATTCAAAACAGTCAGGCAAGTCAAGCAAGGCAGAAAAGCAATCAAATGACCAATTTCCACACGACAAGGCAAATGCTCAACAAACAACGAGACGAAAAACACACACTGATCCCTAGTGGAGTCACCAAATCGTTGTGTAGGTAAATCCCCTCTGTGTTGGTTCCTAGTTAACGAATGAAATGAATTGGGATATATTGTCCTATCAGAATAATTTTACTGAAATATTTTCTCACAATTTATTTTTACCGAAAGATTTTCTCACAATTTATTTTTACTGAAAGATTTTCTCACAGTTTATTTGACCAAAGTTATTCTGATGTGATTTTTACTGAAAGATTTTCTCACAATTTATTTGACCAAAATTATTCTGATGTGATTTTTACCGAAAGATTTTCTCACAATTTATTTGACTAAAATTATTCTGATGTGATTTTTACCAAAATATTTTCTCACAATTTATGACCAAAATTATTCTGATGTGATTTTTACCGAAAGATTTTCTCACAATTTATGACCAAAATTATTCTGATGTGATTTTTACTGAAATATTTTCTCACAATTTATGGATCACAGAAGCCAAATTCCTAATATATTGTCCTACCTGTGATCCAACGCAGTTGTCATAGCTACAGTAGAGGTCTCTTGATCCTCATCCCAACACGTCGCGATCCTTCAGTAATGGTACTCGGGTGCCTGCACAAAGATCAAAGGATAAAATCAACATACAAGACAATAATTGCATTCATAACTAGCTAATCAGTCAAGGAGGATTAAACGTATTGCGTAAGATAAATCACATCAACACAAGATGAGAACCAAAACATTAGTCATGCATATATTAAGAGAAAGAAAGAGATTACAACCGGAGCCTTGACGTCGCAACCTCCTTCAACGGGTCCAGTCGAAACGCGTATTTAGCATTCGTTGGGGAATTTGGACGCGGCGAGGCAAAATCCTAAGCTCTCTCTCAACAAGGGTCTCTCTCTCTGCTTTATCTCACACCAGCTATATCAGACTATTGCAACAAAATGTTCAGCATTTCCTCTTCAACTAGCTGCATCTATGTGAGATAGGTGTATTTATAGAAGGAAATGAGGAGGTTGGGATCCCTCAAATGGTGGAAGGGAGGCCTAATCCTTTGAGAGGTTGCCCCAAAAGGAGGAAACAAGAAGCCAAAGGAAGGTGCTCGTCGTTATGCAGTCGAACAACCCAAGCTAACTCCCTCATGAAGTAGTTAGTTTGGAAACTTCGCTTCCATATTTAAAAAACTTTCCAAAAACAGCTCGGCGCGAGTAGCTCACTGAGATAGAGTGCCAATGGGTGCGGGGCCCAGTGTTAATTGCCTTTATCGGTGCAAGGTCATAACTGCCTACCAGCGCCAACCCAAAAGCATGTGTTTTTTATGGTCTGTTCAAGGAAAAGTCAATAGAGGAAATGTTCTCCTCATGGAAAGGGATGCAATGACACTTTTTGCAAGGCATGACACTTTATATAAGTCACAGAAAAGGTCCTCCAATGTGCGGGATGGGGATTGTAGGGACGGTGACAAAATGCTGTGTAACACACTCTTCTTTTTCACTGATTCAACACCATGGACTTCTCACCAACCTAGTTTTGATACCATGTTAACAACCACACATTCTTAGACACAAAATTTTAGTGATTAGGACAAGAAAATTTCATAATAGGTGAGAGTCTAGTGTACATATATAACCTCTATAGCCTTATTTCAACATGTCATGTGTCCTTGATAAAAAATGCAAGGACAATCACTATGATGAGAATGTCACAAGGACAATCAATCTTCTTTTTCAATTATTCAACACAATGGCCTTCTCACCAACCTAGTTTTGATACCATGTTAACAACCAAGCATTCCTAGACACACAATTTTATTAATCAGAAAAATATATGTCATAATAGGTGAGAGGACAGTGTGCCTATAACCTCTATAGCCCTATCTCAACATGTCATGTGTCCTTTATCAATAATGTAAGGATAATTGTTACTATGATAAGAATGTGACAAGGAAAAACTATCTCCTAGAATAAATTTATTTATTATAATTTTAGGAAAATACTTATTTAAATAAACTTCAGAACCATTAGGCTAACATTTTATTCTTGCTTTAACTCCATATTGATGTATGTTTTCGCCCATGCTTGCACTAACTCTAGGTTATCATACATTGTTTTTATGCTTGTGATGACTATGGATTACTCTATGACACCTCTTGCACTCATGTTTTATAAATTATGTATGTCACATTGGACTCCACGCTATGTTCTTGATTGGTGTATGGTGTCTACATGATCATGATAATTTCTAGCCAACATATGCCATCTTTCATGCTCACATTAACCCTAGGTTACCATGTTTTACCTTCATGCTTGTTATAATCCTAGATTAGTGTATGCCAACCTCTCTTGTTTGCATTGATCCTTAGTGTGTGTATGTTACCTCGTGCCCTTTGCCAAAGTCACGCTAATGTTGTCTTCTTATTGTTTTTTTTTTATGTTAATTGGAATCACCCTAGCATTGTTGCCTCTCAACTTTGGCCTTTCCCTTAACAATGGTGTTTTTATCCTTATCCCAATTGACTCAAGCTGCTAATATTTGTAATGCAAGTACCTAGATCACCTCGAAACATGCTTACACTATCATGCCTCTACAAGTAAATACAAGAACGACACTCATTATAAATCTTACTATTGATTGTATAGTCAATGTGCTCTTGTTGTTGTTAGACTCACCTTTTTTTACATGTTATAGTGTTTGTTTCACCAACATAGTGATTGGAACTCAAGGATCTCATAGTTTAGCTATTGTGTTGTTCACATAATAGGTTCACTATGTGTTATGTTTTCATTTATATTTCCTAGTTTAGTTGATATCATTTTTACATGATGATTAAAGTTTTATTGCTTCCTTATCCCAACATTCTTGCTCAACACGCGTCACTTGCTTATTGATGTGTTGTACTTACCTGATTTGAATAAGAACCTTGTGTCCATTTTGGCAATGGAAGACAAAGGATTCATTGCTCACTTATTCAGTAATCAACGTAAATCATTAATGAAAATACAATTTTTTTGAGAAAAATAAAAAGAAGTTATTTTAACATTCACAAGGTTAAAGATAGCTAATGGATAGATTGCTTTTTTATTGGGTATTGGTCCTTTTCCCGTGAAGTTTCACAATAAATTCTCTGAACTTCTAGACAAAGTCTAAATAGATTATCCCAAGAGTTAGTTTCCAAAATATCTGCATAACTTTCCCTAATATTTTTAAATGCCTCACATTCTAAAATTAAATGTTTTTTGTTTAGTCTTTCCTCCCATATTTTTTTGACCTTTTCGAATTGATGAAAATTAATTCTTAGTTGAATAATAAAAATTTTAGCTTTCCAAAAAATATTGGCTATTCTTAATGCTATAATTGAATTAAAACTATTAAAAAAAAATAAAAAATTATCCATGCATAGTTAATAGTCGACACGAGATTATCCATGCACACTTCATAGTCTTTCTTGGCGAGCCTTATTTCAGCTGCCATAGGCCCATTAATGCGCCCAGGCCGCTGATGCCCGCCGTCGGATTAACGCTGTAGATCATCGTGCGGCGGGCATCCGCTGCCTAGGCGCATTAATGGGCCTATGGCAGCTGAAATAAGACTCGCCGTCTTTCTTTGAACGAGTGCTATAATTGCGTCGTGGCCATTAAATACGCCACGAAATTATGCATGCACAGTTAAGATCTGGTTGACAAAAGGTGAAGGCTAAGATTTTGTGCATCTTGTCTTTGATGCACATATTAATTGCAGAAGCTTGTTACTCGAATGCAAGTCATGGCCGGTGTTTGACGTCATATCCTTTTGACATTGCTGAAGCATTTGACGATCTGCGCCACTTCTGTGAAATATTAATTTGTGAGATTGATTAATGATGCACATCATTCATCATCAAAGCATAGGACCTTCATGGAAACTTCACCATATCCTTCGTTCTTTGTTCGTATCTTTGTAGCTTTGTCGGTTCTTTCTCACAAACTGGCGAATCAAATTTTGTCGAGGGGAAATGACGTTGCTGAAATCGACACTCTACCCAAATTTAGTTAATGAAATAGAGCTTATCCATTTTCCTTTTCCTTCAGGTTCTAAACTTCCATGTTCTTTTAGGTTTGCTCAGTGACTTCGGGCCATTGATCTGTGGTTAGGAAACTTTGGGAGATGTGGTTTACTCATGGAGAGGAACATTTAAGTTGTCAATTTAATTGGGTGGTTCATTTATCTAGACCATTATTGTTGGAGATCATTAATATAATTTATATCGGTGCACCTACTCATTACACTTTTATATTATTTAATTAGGTGGTTCATTTATTTAGATTATTATGGTTGGATATAATTAATATAATTTATATAGGTGTAATTACTCAACTTACAGAAGCAACATAATAGCCTTGGCTACAGTTTTTTGTCGAAATCTGATAAAAAAAATTCAAAAAATTACTTGGTGTGTTTGAATTACATTTTTTTATGCAGGAAATGGATTCAACACCATAAAAATCCCTTAGGGCACCAAAATACTGAAGTTTAACTACTGTAACCCAGATTTTCAAAAATCATTCCCTGAATTTTTCATAATCTTACCGAATCTGAGTTATTCTGTGGGGCTTTTTAGACTACTACCTATATTAAGGTGTTTCATGGTTTTAAGGGTAGGGACTCTCACAAGAATTGAACCTTGTCTAATAGTGAAAAATATCCATCATCATTAAATCTAATTCTTTTAAACAAATTGAACTTTATCCAATAGTAAAATACTCCTCACTACTATTGGATCCAACCCCTTCGAGCACTTATTGTTACTCTATATTGAAAGTAAGAAATTAGTAATATTACAATGCAAACAATGTAAAAATATATTCTATTTCTTTCAATTTTGCAATTTGAGTAGCCAAATTTTTGGCTTCTTTAAATATTCTTGTGATGATAGTTCATATGAATATCTTAATATGTGCATGTGAAGAATGGTGCAGAAGAAGTGGGTTGTAGTTCCAGATCTTCATTCACTATTTACAAATATTTGAATACCAATATAGATTCATCTTAACCACAAATCTAGCAAGCCCTCATAGAGATAAAATCTTTTGAGGTGCAAACCACTTTAAAAGTGCAGTAAAAGTGCAAAACATAAAAGAAAGTTTGCAATTGGATAGATTTGATCCATTTTTGTTAGTAAGATAGATCTATGTGAAATTTTTTATTGTGAGAAAGTATTAATGGATTCAAGGCCTCAAAAATTCCCTTGTACACTTGGATTATGTGAAGTACATAGTTAAAATTTGCAATTCCAACAAATTTTTACTGATGTTAATAAAATTGACCAAACAATATATATATAGTCTCAAACTATTTAAAATGTTTTAAGATTTTTTTTTCAATTGCTATATATAAACATACATAATTGCCATTGAAATCTTATGCTTAAAATGGGTGGTGATATTTTATTTTTATTTTTGAACTCTTTCTTTATATTAAATGATATTATAATAAATGAATTGAAATTGGTATTCAAATAATTTATATATGTCTTATTGAAATATTTTTTCAAAAAAAATACAAGAATTAAATATTTGAACACTCAAAAGCCAAATATAAGACAAATTTTACTTTTAATTACTTTCTCTTAAAGTTGATATAAAATTGTATATTATGGTTAAGAGTGAGAGTCAAATATTTTTGTATCTCTTCTATAAGTGGTTGTAAAATATTTTTTTTTAATAATTTGAGAGTGAGAATAAAATATTTTTGTATCTCTTTAGTATTGAGTTGTAATATCAACAATAAACTAAACTATCATGATCAAAATGAATTATTAATATTTTATAATATTTTTAATTAAAACATTATATAAATATATATATTAATTTTATTTTTTTATTACAATAAAAAATTATATTTTTATTTTAAGAATATTATATTTTATAATTTTTATTTTAAAAATATTATATTTTTATTTAAAAAAAACACATATAACACACAATCACACATTACTATCACACATTACTTTCATATTAAATTGTAAAATAACCTTAAAAAAACACAAAAACACAAACCTCCTCTATAACTCACTTCACTTTACCCAAACTGACATTGAGCAGATCCTGACAGTAAAAAGGGTCCAAAAATAAATAATCCAGTAGTGTAGAGACTAACATAAACTACCACGGTGAAACTTACACTCATACAGAATGCAGCAACTATATGCTAACTATTTCAATGCTTGGATGTGATCAAGTGTTTATTGTACAAGTACATAAATCATTGTGAGATGTGATAGGTTTATTCAATCCTTGTTTCAGTGAAGGACAAAAAAATTTTGACTTCACCGGGTCCACAATTTTCAATAAATGTTTTCAATAAATGTGGATCATTGCTTTTAATGCGGAACATGATCTTCATAAGCCAATAGAAGGACAACGGAATGAACCATATTTGCAATCGAGATATATAATTCAATATTTGCAATTTTTATTTATTTTTTATATAGATATACTGAATTTTTATTATTCAAAAAAAAAAAATTTAATTTGATGGTAGAGTTTGAGAATATTGAGAATTTAATTTGATTGTAAAATTAAGAGTTTGAGAACATTCCACCCCTAATGATAAATGAACTGCTTCATCCTAAAATGGGGTTGAAATGAATATAATGAAAGATTGCTAAGCAAACCAAATTAAACAAAGAAAAAGGCTAAGTAAAGGGTGGAAATTGCAATGTTGAGGAAAGGGTAGCTCAATTAAATGCAAGTGCTCCCTCCATAAAGGAAATCATGGATAATGGTATTGCATAAGCTAGTATAATATTATGGCACCTCTCAAATTTCCAAATTTTTCTTATTCTTGGGATTATAATCAAAGGTTGTCCTTTTATTTATTTATTGAACTCTTTTTTAAAGATTTGAGGTTTTTTAATTTTTGCATAGAGCATAGGAGCTTGGTAGAATCTGACAATTATCAAAGGAACCGAAACATAAGAACTAGAGCACATACATAATTAACATAAAAATGTGTTAGAAATGCCTACAAATTATACAGTTATGGCAAATGTTTGAGTATGAATAACAAAAAATTGCAATTTCTTCTACAAACAATCCCTTGACAAACCTCAATTTGGCAAAGATTGTGCAAATTTTCACCAAGAGAAAATGAAATATTCAGAGAACCTAATGAAAATTTTGTTATTCAAAACAAGAGTTCTTAGGCCATTGTATAGATTAGAATAGAGTTGTTTTTATTTTGTAGTAGAATTATTAATTATGAATTATTAAATTAGTCATTGGTCTTACATGGTAAAGACCTTATAAGAGAATGGAATTGTGTTCATATTTAAAACTTTTGACATTTTGATCCACAAGTTAGGATCATCATTAGGAGGTTGTTGAGATTGTGGATGAGGATAAGCCTCTTGATGATGATCATATCTTGTGGATTGAAATGTCAAGCATTTTAATTATCAACATAGTTCCATTCCCTCTTAATTATCAATAATCTTTGATAATTTATTTAGAGCTACTACAATGAGAAGAAGTGTAGGGTCTTATACAATAGTCATTGGCTTTAATGGGTTGTTTTATAGTATTGATTCATTTGTTACATTTGTATGAAGAATTTTTTTTGCCAATGCGTAAACTATGGAAATATTTATTTTAATTATTGGGATGCTCCTATCTTATGGAAAACATGGAGAATCCTTAGGGAAAAAAAAGGACTTGGCCTTACTTTAGAAATAGTAAGCTTGTATTTTTACTAAAATTGATGTTATAGCTTAATTAAAAAGTTCCTAGAATTCATTTCAAATCATATTTCAAATAAAAATAATTTGAAAATAGATACAAAAGTAACATTTGATCTTTTAAATCAACATTTCATAATTTAAAAACCATTTTCTTGATAACAAAATAAACACCTCCCTGATATTGTTTCTTTATTTGATAAAGAAATCCAAGCTTGAGCATTGCACTCTTCTTTTTCAATGATTCAACACCATGGACTTCTCACCAACCTAGTTTTGATACCCTGTTAACAACCATGCATTCATAGACACAAAATATTAGTGATTAGGACAAGAAAATGTCATAATAGGTTAGAGGTTAGTGTACATATATAACCTCTATAGCCTTATTTTAACATGACATGTGTCCTTGATAAAAAAAATGCAATGACAATCACTATGATGAGAATGTCACAAGGACAATCAATCTTCTTTTCAATGATTCAACACAATGGCCTTCTCACCAACCTAGTGTTGATACCATGTTAACAACCAAGCATTCCAAGACACAAAATTTTATTAATTAGGAAAAGAAAATGTCATAATAGGTGAGAGCCCTCAACATGTCATGTGTCCTTTATTAATAATGTAAGGATAATCATTACTATGATAAGAATGTGACAAGGGAAATCTATCTCCTAGAATAAATTTATTTACCATAAATTTAGAAAAAAAAATTATTTAAATAAACTTTAGAACTATTAGGCTAACATTTTGTTCTTGCATTAACTCCACATTGATGTATCTTTCCTCACATGCTTGCACTAACTCTAGCTTATCATGCATTGTTTTTTTGCTTGCGATGACCATAGATTACTCTATGACACCTATTGCACTCATGTTTTCTAAATTATGTATGTCACATTGGACTCCACGCTATGTTATTGATTGGTGTATGGTGTCTCCATGATCATGATAATTCCTATCCAACATATGCCATCTTTCATTCTCACATTAATGTTACCAGGATTAATCCCTCTTGCAGACTAGAACGATCTCCCTAGTACTCCAACGAGTAAATAGAAACAAAGATACATTTGAATACCTCTTTCTCTATATTATTTGTATTTTAAGATAATTATAATATTAAATTAGAGAGGACATGCTCCTACCTTGAAATCCAAACGTCTGATGTAGACCTTTGTCTCGTCGCTCCAAAGTAGTTCTCCAATGATGAGTAGAAACTGCAATCAAAGACAAGACAAATAATCAAAGCATCTGCAATATATAATAATAAAAAAGTATTAATCCAACTTAGTGATCAAGGATTCCAAGTATTGACATTATCCCTGTGAATACAAAAACAAGGCAATGAGAAAAAGAGATCCATATGTATTATCATAAATTAGAAAGAGAAATATTACAATCGAATGCCTTGATGTTGTACAAATTTCTCCTGGGATATGATCAATCATTCTCCTTCAGTCTAATAAGTCTTCCTCTCTAGAATAACCAACATGAAATTATGGGCACAAAGGTTTGATCTTCAGTGTGTCAACAACAACTCACTAGCATAGAAAGTACACACTCTATGACCTCTCTTCAACTTAGAAACTATATACATCAGTTTATATTATTCATAATCTACCAAAGTATCTACCCCTGAACCTGAAACTTGAGCTCAATTTATAGGGAGATTGAAGTAGTTTTAGTTCCATAAAGAGAGGGATGGATTCCACCCATGAAGGGATTTGAGTTCCTTGGACCAAGGGATAAGCTCCATGAGTGGAGGGATAAAGCTCGAACTGGTGCGACTTTAGAGGCTTCCAGTTGGGAGAATATTCGACCAACTAGGCTTCTAGAAGTTAATTTTTCTTTTTACTTGCTTTTCATGGGGGTGCGCAGGTTTTAGTGGCAAACAATGTAGTATTCGCCGCAACTAATGGAAGGATCATCAACGTATGCACACGGAAAGGCTAGTAAAACCATGCAAGCAGACTTTTATGGGTTTTACATAGCTTTTCACCAATTTCCAAGACTTGATTCAGGAACATCAGTGTTTTTGACCTCTAAGGGAACATGATATGGATGGTAATAGACCCATATGAACAGTAAAATGTCATGGTGAAAAAATGACGTGTAACTGATTTCCCCCTAAAGTGCGAAGTCTGAGAGTTTTTGTTTGAAGAGTGAAGTGCTTTATCATTCCAGGATTGGATTGGAGACATTGGTCAAAAACCTGTAAAATCATTAAATGAAAATATATATCATCACTGAGGTAGGCATTCCCATACTAAGATCAAAACTAACTAAATGTTCTGGTACATATACGGTTTCAGTATTACATCAAAAGTAGACACAGTATGGGCACAACCATCTGTCATAAGTAGTCTACTGTATCATGAATAATAAAACTCCTCGCAGTCTGGATGGTGGAAACTAGATCCAGGGTCATGATTTTCGCTTTCGAACTAGTATGAATCTATCCATGCGATTTATTGTGTTGAAGTCGAACATGGTAGAAACCACTTGATTACCGGTCAATGATGAGAACCGTTAACAAGTGTGAGAGCAACCACCAATAATGACAATGGCTCTAAAATTAATTCAGTACAATCGATTAAGTGTGAATGAATGATTTGCAATCTAACACTCATAGAATTTTTCGATTGAAGGCCAGTGATGAAAACCTATCGTCGAAGGCGAGAAACCTGCCATTAGGACATGCAAATTCCAAGGTACTGATCGGATTCTAGATCAAATTTCTAGATGTTAGCTCCCTGTAATTTTCTAGATTGATTGAGATACAAATGGACAAGGTTAACATCAAACCAGACTTTGGAATACAAGGACTTAGCCTTCCCGGATTCAGAGAGGGCTCTCTCTATTAGGTGCAAAGATGAAACTTGTTTGCTTTTTAAGGTTAGTTTTAGGCTAGTTATGAAGTATTGGGTTTGTTAATTGTTTTTGGTTGGGTATGATGATTAGATAGACTAGATAGAAACAAGGAAAAATTCAAGTCATTGGGAAATGGAGTCTAACAAGGTCACGATAGGTTCATTAATGGATTAGGGAGTATTGTAGGGAAAATATAGCTTGGTTGGTGGACCTTTGGGATTTAAAGGATCATGAGATGAACATAAATATTGAGAACAAATTTAATAAAGGGAAATAAAGAATCATTTATCATATACTTTAACAATGAGGTATTTAAACACAGATAAGCAAAAGCTATAACCCATGAGGTAGGGAAAACCATTAAGCTCAATGAACAATACTTAAACTGATCAATATCCAAGATAAGCATTCCAGTGAAACATAGAAAGCATAAGAGCTTATCTAACTTTAGTAAATTCACCTTCAGAATTAGAAAACATTTAAGGTCACAAATAACTACAATCAGAGAGGAGGGAACTCCTGAACATCTAAGATTATAGCTATGGAGATATTTAAGACAATTAACCAAGCAAGTGCAAAGAGTATGATTTGAAACAAAACTTCTTTGACAAACCTAGGTAATGATGCTTTAAAGAGAGACTTCAAGAACAGTTCTTTAGTGGCAACAAGTAGACAGAGCCAACCATGAATCATGCTTGATACCTACTGTATTAAACCATTCAGGAAATAAACAAAGGAGTTGTCTTTAGTGCGACTTTTTGAAGTTTTAGGTGCCAGAATCCGGTGAAACAATTGAGGTAAAATCTTGGTTTTTGTTATTCAAACTGGTTTTTTGACTCTATATATGGATTCAGCACCCTCAAAAACCTCTAAGGCACTTCGATTGTGCAAAGTTAGCAATCAAACTTCTCTTTTCAATAAATTCCTGCCGGAATTTAGAGAAATTACACCATAAAAAGCCACCGTAAAAGCCTTCAAAAAGTCGCACTAAAGACTACTCGATAAACAAACTTAGGAGATCTTAGAGAGAAAAGAAGGATCCTCTAACATATCCTAATAGAAGAAAACATTAAGGCAGTGAAGAACAAACAGAGCTAAGGTGCCATCAAAAACATTTCTTAGTCTAAATTCTTTGTCCTACTGCAACATAGAAAGATGGAAACACGATGACAAACTAGAAAACATGAACAAAAGAAAAACTACACCATCAACCAGGCTCATGGATCCTGCAACCAATCTTCCTCCATCAACAAACAAATCAGGGCATTCATAAGCTCCAAGACATCAAATTTTTTTCAACCTCCAAGGGACTATGTATTACTTCAAAATCAGTCATCCAATGCCAACCCAATACATAAGAGCCTCATGCTCTATTTATGGAGCAAGTGAGGAGGTGGAAACCATAAGAGGCTTCCAGAAACCCTAATTCTATCATAAATGTCATTTATGTGCTTAATGACCATGCAAGGCCCAAGACACATAATATCTAAGTTAATAAATGAAAAATAACATAATATAACTTATCAATCAAATCTAGAGTGATTTGCCCAAGAAAATATTAAAAAAAAAATTTCCATTAATTTGTGTGTTTTGTTGACTTTTTGGCAAAAGACAGTCCATTTGCGCAACACCACTTTTGCAGAAAATAGGTTGTTTTGCAACCAAGTTGTGGACCACTTCCCGATGTTAGATTTGGCCCCATGACGGCTCGTTGGAAAGCCTGAAGAGTCTAATTTCCAAAAATTCTAGGGTTTTCTAATCCAGCTCCTGTAACCCAGTCAAAAATTCAAAAACCCTCAGACTGTCATTTTTGCAGCGCCAGGCCTAAAACAGAGGCAGAAAGGTGATTTTTGAGGTGTTTTTTGACCTTTTGAGGGGTCAAAACT
Organism: Pinus albicaulis; assembly: GCA_034641835.2. Lineage (NCBI taxonomy): Eukaryota > Viridiplantae > Streptophyta > Pinopsida > Pinales > Pinaceae > Pinus > Pinus albicaulis. The sequence goes on along the minus strand of CM076575.1, from coordinate 1,611,990,349 downwards.
GCTCCAAATCTTCTAAAATTTGGTGTGGATGATGCGCAGGCTAGAAAAAACCCAAAAATGTCAATCTTTCCTCCTAAAGATGCTCCAGATTTTTGTGGAGCGCCAGTGGCGCTACATAAACTAGGCCAAAAATTCTCAAAAAACAAAATTTTCTTCGAATTCCTTTAAAATTGGTGGAGACCTTCCTTAGATGTTTTTAGACAGCTGATGAGAAGCCTCAGCCAAAATTCCAAGGTTGTTATGCTCATTTGGCTCTTTTATTTTTTTTACCTCAAGGAGAGCCTCCTTGAGTTTGGCACAAGCAATCTTGCTCTTCTTTGTGTAATGCTTGGTCATTTTCTTTTTGGAGAGCAAGGCCTCCCTTGATCTTCTTGAAAACCTTATGCTCACTTTTGTAATGCTGAATGATGTATTATGCGATGCCAAATTCCCTCTCTAGCTCTTTGATTGTGCATCTTTGGTTTGAAGTAGCAACCTAGTGGCCATCTCCTTATCTTCATTGTCACTATCTAGGTCAATGGATTTGTGATTTTGTGTAGTTTTCTTGCCTTTCTTGCCTTTCCTACCTTTGCCCATATTTTCCTTGCCATTGTCAAGTCTTTGAGCTGATGTAGATGACAAGGTCCCTTTCCTTTTGGAGGCAACAAACACTTGCCTTGACCCTCTTTGATATGTGCATGTAAGAGGAGTGATGGAGGTTTTGGTGGTGTCTTCATCATGGCTATGACCTTTGTTGTTGTCATCATATCCCTTACCTTTATCATGACCCTCTTTAGTGATTACATGCTCTGTTTGATCACTGCTTTTTTTTTTTACCTTCAGCACCATCATCATCATCATTTTCTTCACTGCCTTCTATGCTGTCACTTTGGCCTTCAAATTTATCATTAACCTCTGCACTTGCTTCACTTTCACTTTGTTCATAATTATCACCCTCCTCTGTTTCCATATCTTCTACCCTTGACATGGTGATTAGGGTTGATGGAAAAACTAGGGTTTGGAGGGGCCAAATGAAAATGGTGGTCAGCTCTTCACAAATGAGTGGTGTGGCGGTGGGGAACATGGCTGAGTGCCTTTGAGGTTTGATGAAGGTTTTTTTATATGAGATGCAACCAACCTAATTCACACTCCCTCAAGTGACAATTTTGTTCAAGGAGGCCAAAAAACAGAGGTTTATTTTGCATTGAAGACCTAGGGTTTGCTCAAATTAGGGTTTAACCAAAAAATACTTGAGGAGGAAAGAAATAGGCCACCTACCACTTTTTACTCTTCTGCATGCTTTGGAGGTGACTTGAAGGTGTCTTTGAGCTTTTGGGAAAGTTTTCTTGTAAGTCTGGAGGAAATTCTGCATTTGTGCAGCGCCACCCTCCACTTTGCACAGCGTAGTGAGAAAATGCACTGTGAAAAACCCTGTTTGCGTAGTGCCATGGTCTTATTTGCGCAGTGCCAGTCATTTGGAGCAGTGCCACTTCAGCAGAAAATGGGTCAACTTGCAGCCAAGGGTTAATGACCTTCCAGATGTTGGATTTGGGCCAGCGATACCTCGTTGGAAATCTTGACTTGTATATGTTCCAAATAAACCATTTTTTCCCTGATTGGAGTTTATTTTCTCATTCAAAAGATGATTTTCCCAATACTGGTCAAAAAGTCCTGAATGATGGTGCAAAAATGTAGAGTTCTGGTGCAGACCACTTTTGGATGCCTTCCTCAATTCCAAATTGAGCTCATGATAGATCATTGGAAATATATTCAATTCTAGTTGTCTTTTGATTCATCAAGAAATTCATTTGGACACGACAGCTGTGAGAAAACATGATTTTCCCAAGGTCACTCTAGCAGTGCATAAATTCTCTCGTGACACCTGTAGTTTTGACATTACTCCCAAAAAATTATACCTGTGTAAAAAATGAAGAAGGGTTATCTTCTTGGCCCTATTATGGAAAACAAACTATCTCACTTTTTCCAAGTTCATCTCGGTTTGGTCAGAAACATATTTTTAAACAAAACTGGCCCTGGGTGTGGCAAATGACTTGGCCCTTGGAATGAATTCTTGGAAAATGATGGAGGCATGATGTTTATGAGTTGGTATGGAATTATACTTGCTGATATGATCTATAAAATGTATCCTTTGCTCCCATGCCTCTTTTCCATGGCAAACCCTAGCTTAGTTGGAAGAGGAAATTAGGGTTTGGTGTTGGGATTTAGGACTGTCTTGTAGAGGGAGGAGAATGAAGGGGTTAAGGGGTGTCTAAATTATTGGGAAAATTTTGGGGGATAGGGATAGATTTTAGAGAGTAGGGAAAGTGGAATTTCAGGAATTGAGTGAGGGTAAGGGGTCCAAAAGGGAAAAAAACAGGCCTAGTCTCAAAAAGTGTCAAATTGTGGCAATAGACTAGGTTTTGTAGAAAATGATGATTTTGAGGGATAGGAGTGATGGGAAGTGTTTGTGAAGGTATATTAAGGATAGGAGGAGGTGTAAGAGCATCAAGATATAAGCCTTGTTGATGATTAATCCATGGAGGTCATGAAACCAAGAAAATTTCCCTTAAAAACCCTAGTTTTCTCTGAAAATAGGCATGCTACCTCTCCTTTGATGTAGGTTTATTTAGTGATGAGTTGGCCTCTTACCTTACCTAGTTCTCTGCTGATAGCCACCTTGACACCTCTTGCAAAAATGTCAAAATGGGTAGTTTTCCTTTGCAAACTTTGTGCTTGGCCAAAGAGGCCTTCCTTGGAAGATTTTCTGATCTCCTTTGGACAACCACTTGCTCATCTTCCTCCTCTTTGATTTTACTTTTTTGGCATATGAAAAATAGTGACTTAGATCATCAAAAAAACCCTACAACCTATGAAACCCTAAATGACGTAGTGGGAGGCTCTTTGGACTTGGTCTCTTCTTGAAAACTTGACTTGGGATTATTAGGTGTAAAATAGAGTTTTGGACAAACTGATGTATTGAAGATCCAAAATCCAATGTACTTGATTTATCTAAAGATCCTACAGATATAGTTTTGAGATCATCAACTCTTGAGGCATTTGGGAGACATAAGAGAGTTGATTGATTGGTGACCTTAGGTAGCAATGGAGGGGTTGGGCAACACAAGAACAATGGGCTTGAGGCCAAAGGTGACCAGACATGGTGAAAATGAATAACATGAGCCCATGATGGGTCTTTTGGGAGTAGTAGGCTAACCTTGACATGAAAGGATGATAAACTAGTGAAAATTTATCCTAAGGATAATGAAGGCAGTGAGATATATAGAACTCACAATGTTCATGAACTTTGTTTCTAGAAATCTAGGATAAATATTTAGTCATCCATCCAAAGCAAAAATTACTGATGACTAATATGGCTCCACTTGGGGAGGGCAACTCCTTTTCAGGAGATGTCCAGAACTTCAGATCTTTGGCTTTATGGTGACCAGTGCCTCATCCATTGGGCATATTTTTACCTCTTTTTATTTTTTGATGCTTGCTTGAAGTTGTGATCTTAGTAATCTGAAAAAACATGATTAGCATCAACATCATCTCTACCTACCCAACTTACTTGCCTAACATTTTTTCTTCCTTGGGTGCACTTGAACTGGCAAACCCTTTGACATTTTTTCTTTTCCTTTGAAAGCAAAAATAACTATCTAATAGCACCCTTATCACTTCCAAGGGTTTAGATTATGCTAGCGAACCCTTTTATTCTCTATCTAGACTACTCAACTGTCAAGATTAAGCTTTTTTACAGGATTCATTCACTAAGCTACTGACATGAAATTGAAAGCAAGGGAAATCAAGATTAAGCAATTTGACTTTCCATGAATTGTGGCATAAGAACAAGCTGCACACAAATTTTATTTTTGTATAAACAAAACTAGAAAAACAAGGGCTGTGATTTATCATTTGCTAAGCAGTCCTATATTTCTCTTTGGTTCAGTTTTAAGCATGTGGAACCAGAATTCTTCATTCCTAATCTATTCTCTTTTGAAAAGTCAAGTTTACATGATTTGAAAAGTTTTTTCTTTCACTAACCTATCAACAAATAAATTAAAAACATGTTCAGCCATGATTAGGCTAGATGACTGAACAAGACTTCTTTTTCAAAAACAAGTAGTGGCATTTAGACTTGCACACTTTCAACGTCACTATTTTTTGGGTATGGGGCTATACCTCTTCTTTTCATCTGCCCTCTTTTTCATTTTTTCATTTTTTTGTTTTTTAATTTTTCTCTCTTCTTGGTCAAAACAATCTAAAGCTAAGGTAGAAATATGCTCATAGTGTTGAGCTTATTTTTTTTCCTATCTATCCTAATCTAACCTATACATGATATACATTCAGCTGGTGAAATCTCTTTTCCAATATATCCAATCAAGAAGATGATTTCATGAGGGATCTTGGTTTAGCTCATTGAGGGTGCTGACAAAGTTAAAATGCCACTCCCACCTCACTTGTGTTTGAACAATAGTGCTTAAAATTTTTCTTTCACTTTGCAACAAACTGCTCTTGACGTAACATGCTCTTCTTTTAGATGCCTCTAATAAATCAGCAAAGGGATCTTGAAACAATACCTGAATGTGAGAATTTGGAAAATAAACTTTATCCAAGACTTCTTCTTCCTCCACTTGGCTAAGCTTGAGAATTTTTTGGGAAAGAAACTCCTTCTCTTCCTCATGATCATCTTCACTGTCAGACTCATCATATATTGCCATGTTGTCCTCTAGTAAACCTGGTTGAAAAGAGCCATAGTTGTTCTCTTTCTCTTGTGAAGGCTAGACATAGGGCTGAATGTGTTCTTTGTTGTTGAAATATATATCCAAATATTGCTAACTTCTGATTGCATTAAGATTGTCTTTGATGAACTGAAAGGAAGTACAACAAAGAGGGAAAGACCCTTCCCTTTCTCCCAAAATTTCTGCACTTTCTTCTTCACTATCATAGCTGAGTGGTATTTGCTGATCACTGTATTTGAGCTGTTGAAAATGACTGTCTTTGTCCCACAAAATAATCACTGATTGTTTTGTAGTGTTATCTTGAGTTTGGAGAACATAATCATCATCATATTGATCATATTTGGGCAGCGTATTCATAGGAGGAATGTCATCCATTATGCACACTTGATCAACAGATTGTTCCATCATATGAAAAGGAGAGTATTCATGGCCAGTATCTTCTCTTTTAGCCATTTGAAATGACTCGAAGCATAAGGGTAGGGACTCAAGAGGTGTTGTCTCATCTTCCATTTCTGGTTTTGTAATCCAAAAAGTCATACCAAGATGATTTGAGGGGAGAACTTCTGGATTTGAAAAATGGTTTGTATTATCCATTTCCTTCCTTACTGTTTCTTTAGAGCATTCTACCTTGTTTCTATTTTCAATTTTCTTGTAATACTCTCTTAATAGTGAAGCAGAAGATGTAGGAAGGCATATAGTACTTACTTGACAACTTTCCTCATATTCTTCTTTGCAATCTTGGTCAGCTAGTATGTTTTGATAGCTATCTTTGCATTGAAATGAGTGATTTGGTTCCTCCCAAGAAAATGGTACCGGTTGCTCTAAATAATCAGCACCAACCTCAACCTTGTACTCTTCCTCTTTCTTGCCAAGTATATGCATCATTTTGCTGATTGTATCTATAAACATCTCTAGCTTTACCTCTTGAGAAGTCAGTTTCTCTTGAGCTGCTTTGCCCTTCCTTATTTCTTCTAACTTTTCCTCTCTTTCTAGTATGTTGAATTCCACAGTAATTGCCATATTCTGCATTTCTTCTAGGTTTGAAGGGTCTTTTTCTCTTATCTGGAATTCCATCCCTGGGTCAAAATTACTTGGGTAATGCAAGAGAGCCCACCTCGAAGGTGGCTTTATCTTAGCAGGTATTGCATTGTATACCTTATTGAACCTAGTTGAAAAGTCTTGTAGTGTCTCCCCTGGTTGTCTTTTTAAATTCTTGTATTCCTCTATGATGATAACTTCATTTCCCATGATCACCCACCCATCTAGGAAGACTTGAGTGAATTGATGAAAATTGATAATGCTTGCAGCTGGAAGGTCCTTAAACCAATTCTAAATTTTTCCTTGTAATGATAAGGCAAACATTCTAATATGCACATCATCTTCTTCTATTTCAAAAAGGTCAAATAAATTCTCAATATTTTGAATGTGTTCCTCAGCGGTGACTTTTGAGCTTTCTCCATCAAATCTGGGTAGTTTATCTGCAATATTTGCAGGGAGGGCTTGGAAGATAGGAGGTAAAATCAGAGACTTTTATCTTTCTGGGACCTTTGTGGGTATAGGTAATGTAAAAAGAGATTTATGGTTTTTTGAGGTTTTAGCAAGAGTAGGAAAGGTGGCATGAGGCTCATGTTTCACTAGGTATTCCACAGGTGAATCTGGGGTAAGAAAAGGTATATAAGCCTGCTAATTTTGAGGCTTGAGATCTTTCCAATGATAAATGTAGATCTCATATTTGTATTCTTGATCAGGCTTAAAGTAGGATAGAACATAGTTATAGATAAAAACAATAATTTCTTGAATCCAACTTAGGCCTGAGTGCTCTTTCTTTCTAGGATGACTGGTCATGTTTCAGGTTCTTCCTCCAGGGGAGTCTTTAGGTCTATTGAGAGTTGTGGAGTTGCCAGGTGGATGATTTCAAATATTTTAAGGTAGGTTGATGTCCACCATCGACAACTGAATACCAATTTGAGGATGTTTGTGGGTTTTCTAAGGTCTTAAGGATGTCTAAGATGGAATTTAATTAGAGGGTCCCACTGTGATCGCCATTATGTTAGTGTGGCGATGAGGTGGCAAATTCACTGGATTTTATATGTCAAACTTAGGGTTTAAAGAGTCTTAAGAGGTGTTTAGGCAACTATATACTCATAGGTCCCACCGTGATCGCCATTATGTTAGCTTCCCGTAATTTTCTAGATTGATTGAGATACAAATGGACAGGGGTAACATCAAACCAGACTTTGGAATCCAAGGACCTAGCCTTCCTAGATTCAGAGAGGGATTTCTCTATTAGGTGCAAAGATGAAACTTGTTTGCTTTTTAAGGTTAGTTTTAGGCTAGTTATGAAGTATTGGGTTTGTTGATTGCTTTTGGTTGGGTATGATGATTAGATAGACTAGATAGAAACAAGGAAAACTTCAAGTCATTGGGCAGTGGAGTCTAACAAGGTCATGATAGGTTCATTAATGGATTAGGGAGTATTGTAGGGAAAATATAGCTTGGTTGGTGGATATTTTGGATTTAAAGGATCATGAGATGAACATAAATATTGAGAACAAAGTTAACAAAGGACAATCAAGAATCCTTTATCATATACTTTAACAAGGAGGTCCTTAAACACATATAAGAAAAAGCTATAACTCATGAGGTAGGGAAAACCATTAAGCTCAATGAACAATACTTAAACTGATCAATATCCAAGTTAAACATTCCAATGAAACATAGAAAGCATAAGAGCTTATCTAAATTTAGTAAATTCACCTTCAGAATTAAAAAAAATTTAAGGTCACAAATAACTACAATCAGAGAGGAGGGAACTCCTGAACATCTAAGATTATAGCTATGGAGATATTTAAAACAATTAACCAAGCAAGTGTAAAGAGTATGATTTGAAACAAAACTTCTTTGAAAAACCTAAGTAATGATGCTTCAAAGAGAGACTTCAAGAACAATGCTTTAGTGGCAACAAGTAGGCAGAGCCAACCATGAATCATGTTTGATACCTACTGTATTAAACCATTCAGGAAATAAACAAACTTAGGAGATATTAGAGAGAAAAGAAGCATCCTCTAACATGTCCTAACAGAAGAAAACATTAAGGCAGTGAAGAACAAATAGAGCTAAGGTGCCATCAGAAACATTTCTTAGTCTAAATTCTTTGTTCTACTGCAACATAGAAAGATGGAAACACAATGATATTCCAATGATAAACTAGCAAACATGAACAAAAGAAACACTTCACTATCTACCAGGCTCATGGATCCTACAACCAATCCTCCTCCATCAACAAACAAATCAGGGCATTCATAAGCTCCAAGACATCAAATTGTTTTCAACCTCCAAGGGACTATGTATTACTTCAAAATCATTAATGAAATGCCAACCAAATACATAAGATCCTCATGATCTATTTATGGAGCAAGTGAGGAGGTGGAAACCATAAGAGGTTTCTAGAAACCCTAATTCTGTCATAAATGTCATTTATGTGCTTAATGGCCATGCAAGGCCCAAGACACATAATATCTAAGCTAATAAATGAAAAATAACATAATATAACTTATCAATCAAATCTGGAGTGATTTGCCCAAGAAAATATTAAAAAACCATTTTTCCATTAATTTGATTGTTTTGTTGACTTTTTGCCAAAAGATAGTCCATTTGCGTAGCGTCACTTTTGCAAAAAATAGGTTGTTTTGCAACCAAGTTTTGGACCACTTCCCGATGTCGGATTTGGCCCTGTGATAGCTCGTTGGAAATCCTGAAGAGTATACTTTCCAAAAATTCTTGTGGTTTTCTGATCTAGCTCCTATAACCCAGTCAAAAATTCAAAATCCCACAGACTTTCATTTGCGCAGTGCCAGGCCTAAAACACAGGCAAAAAGGTGATTTTTGAGGTGTGTTTTAACCTTTTGAGGAGTCAAAACTGCTCCAAATATTCTGAAATTTGGTGTGGATGATGTGCAGGCTAGGAAAAACTCAAAAATTTCAAGCTTTCCTCCTGAAGATGCTCCAGATTTTTGTGGAGCACTAGTGGCGCTGCATAAACTAGGCCAAAAATTCTCAAAAAACAAAATTTTCTCCAAATTCCTTCAAAATTGGTGGAGACCTTCCTTCAGCCAAAATTCCAAGGCTGTTATGTTCATTTGCCTCTTTTAGGTTTCTTACCTCAAGGATAGCCTCCTTGAGTTTGGCACAAGCAAGCCTGCTCTTCTTTGCATAATGCTTGGTCATTTTCTTTTTGGAGAGCAAGGCCTCTCTTGATCTTCTTGAAAACCTTATGCTCACTTTTGTAATGCTAAATGATGTATTATTCCATGCCAAATTCCCTCTCTAGATCTTTGATTGTGCATATTTGGTTTGAAGTAGAAACCTAGTGGCCATCTCCTTATCTTCATTGTCACTGTCTAGGTCAATGAATTTGGGATTTTGTGTAGTTTTCTTGACTTTCTTGCCTTTCCTACCTTTGCCCATATTTTCCTTGCCATTGTCAAGTATTTGAGCCGATGTACATGACAAGGTCCCTTGTGTTTTGGAGGCAAAAAACACTTGCCTTGACCCTCTTTGATATGTGCATGTAAGAGGAGTGATGGAGATTTTGTTGGTGTCTTCATCATGGCTATGACCTTTGGTGTTGTCATCATCTCCCTTACCTTTATCATGATCCTCTTTAGTGATTACATGCTCTGTTTGATCACGGCTTTTTTTTTACCTTCAGCACCACCATCATCATCATTTTCTTCACTGCCTTCTATGTTGTCACTTTTGCCTTCAAATTTATCATTAACCTCTGCACTTGCTTCACTTTCACTTTGTTCATCATTATCACCCTCCTTTGTTTCCATATCTTCTGCCCTTAACATGGTGATTATGGCTGATGTAAAAACTAGGGTTTGGAGGGGCCAAATGAAAATGGTGGTCAGCTCTTCACAAATGAGTGGTGTCGCTATGGGGTACATGGCTGAGTGCCTTTGAGGTTTGATGAAGGTTTTTTTATATGAGATGCAACCACCCTAATTCACTCTCCCTCAAGTGAAAATTTTGTTCAAGGAGGCCAAAAAACAGAGGTTTATTTTGCATTGAAGACCTAGGGTTTGCTCAAATTAGGGTTTAACCAAAAAATACTTGAGGAAAGAAATAGGCCACCTACCACTTTTTACTCTTCTGCAGGCTTTGGAGGTGACTTGGAGGTGTCTTTGAGCTTTTGGGCAAGTTTTCTTGTAAGTCTGGAGGAAATTCTACATTTCCGTAGCGCCACCCTCCACTTTGCACAACACAGTGCAAAAATGCACTGTGAAAAACCCTGTTTGCGCAACGCCATGGTCTTATTTGCGCAACACCAGTAATTTTGCACAGTGCCACTTCAACAGAAAATGGGTCTACTTGCAGCCAAGGGTTGATGACCTTCCAGATGTCATATTTAAGCCTGTGATAGCTCGTTTCAAAGCTTGGCTTGTATAACTTCCCAATAATCCATTTTTTCCCTGATTGGAGTTTATTTTCTCAGTCAAAAGATGATTTTCCAAAGATTGGTAAAAAAGTCCTGAATGATGGTGCATAAATGTAGAGTGTTGGTGCATACCACTTTTGGATGCCTCCTCAATTCCAAATTGAGCTCATGATATATCATTGGAAATATCTTCAATTCTAGTTGTCTTTTGATTCATCAAGCATGTCATTTGGACACTACACCTATGATAAAACTTGATTTTCCCAAGGTCACTCCAGCAGTGCATAAATTCTCCCATGACACTTGTATTTTTTACTTTTCTCCCAAACCATGATACATGTGTAAACAATGAAGGAGGTTTATCTTATTGACCATATTATGGACAAAAACCTCTCTCAAATTTTCCAAATACATCTTGGTTTTGTCAGAAACATATTTTTAAACAAAACTGGCCCTGGGTGTGGCAAATGACTTGGCCCTTGGAATGAATTCTTGGAACTTGATGGAGGCATGATTTTTATGAGTTGGTATGGAATTATAATTTCTGATATGATCTATAAAATGGATCCTTTTCTCCTATTCCTCTTTTCCATGGCAAACCCTAGCTTAGTTGGAAGAGGAAATTAGGGTTTCGTGTAGGGGATTTAGGACTGTCTCGTAGAGGGAGGGGAATGAAGGGGTTAAGGGGTGTCTAAATTCTTGGGGAAATTTTGGGGGATAGGGATATATGTTAGAGAGTAGGGGAAAGTGGAATTTCAAGAATTGAGTGAGGGTAAGGGGTCCAAAAGGGCAAAACACAGGCCTAGTCTCAAAAAGTGTCAAATTGTGGCAATAGACTAGGTTTTGTAGAAAAATGATGATTTTGAGGGATAGGAGTGATGGGAAGTGTTTATGAAGTTATATTAAGGATAGGAGGAGGTGTAAGAGCATCAGGATATAAGCCTTGTTGATGATTAATCCATGGAGGTCATGAAACCAAGAAAATTTCCCTTAAAAACCCTAGTTTTATCTAAAAATAGGCATGCTGCCTCTCCTTTGTTGTAGGTGTCTTTAGTGATGATTTGGCCTCTTACCTTACCTAGTTCTTTGCTAATAGACACCTTGAAACCTCTTGCAGAAATGTCAAAATGGGTAGTTTTCCTTTGCAGACTTTGTGCTTGGCCAAAGAGACCTTCCCTGGAAGATTTTCTGATCTCCTTTGGACAACCACTTGCCCATCTTCCTCCTCTTTGATTTTAGTTTTTTTGCATATGAAAAATAGTGAATTAGATCATAAAAACAACCCTACAACCTATGAAACCCTAAATGACCTAGTGGGAGGCTCTTTGGACTTGGTCTCTGCTTGAAAACTTGACTTGGGATTATTAGGTGTAAAACAGAGTTTTGGACAAACTGATGTATTGAAGATCCAAAATCCAATGTACTTGATTTATCTAAAGATCCTACAAAGATAGTTTTGAGATCATCAATGCTTGAGGCATTTGGGAGACATAAGAGAGTGGATTGGTTAGTGACCTTAGGTAGCAATGGAGGGGTTGGGCAATGCAAGAATAGTGGGCTTGAGGCCAAAGGTGACCAGACATGGTGAAAATGAATAGCATGAGCCCATGATGGGTCTTTTGGGAGTAGCAGGCTGACCTTGACATGAAAGGATGATAAACTAGTGAAAATTTATCCTAAGGATAATGAAGGCAGTGATATTTCTAGAACTCAAAATGTTCATAAACTTTGTTTCTAGAAATCTAGGATAAGTATTTAGTCATCTATACAAAGCAAAAATTACTAATGACTAACACTAGATATTAAGCTGATGTCGATAGAAAGTGATCCATCGTAGGAAAGCCTATGACAAAAAACCATCAGATCAATTTTTGAAGAAATTTTTTGCAAATATAGACTCAGGGATGGCCAACGTGAATGGAGACAAATGTTTGCGATGAATGGTTTATTGAGATTTCTCTTGAACACATAACAAAAATGTAAATGGCTTGGCAACATTTCACCTACAGATAATACCTAGAAGCTGGGTGAAGACTTTAAATGTGGTTTGATTAACTGTTAGACAAAGGATTTCCCAACCTTGGTACAAGTGTGACAAAGTGTCTTGTTTAAGAGCGACATGATGCTTTCTAAAATAACAACGAAAAATGAATTCTTTTTCTCTCTTTTCCCCCTACCATTACTAGCAAGTACCTCTTTATTTTTGTCAAGCTTGAGGATGATAACATTTTCTTGTTTGTGTAAGCTCATCCTTCGGATGAGTCCATCTTAGTATTCAAATCAAACCCTAAGAAGGAGTAGTTCAGTCCTGTTGTGATCGACAGGTCCTGTATTGCTTAATTTTAACAAGTCCAGTATAGGAATAACTCAACGTTTTTCAATTTTAGGGAGTCAGAAGAAAAACATAAGTAAACTCCATGGTTGTTCTTTTTCATAAATTTAGTCCCTCAAGCCTGAAAAAGGATAAAATAATGCAGGAGAGAAATTTATTGACTATAATTAGTCAATGAATGCATTTTTCGTAATTAGTCCAATTCAATCCGGAAAAGGGGTAAACTTATACTGAATGGATGACTATTCATTTACTTTAATGATTTCGAATAGCCAAGTACTCGACGATATTTTCATGTTTCGAGAGTTTGAAAAGGGCTTAAAAAAGGACTCTAGGGTTTCGATTTTTCTTATTATTATAGAGCCCAAAAAAGTGATAAAAGTATACTCGATGTCAAAATAATTCTTTTCACCAAGATCCTGTATCATGCACAAAAACTCGAAAAATTATAAATATATGTTCTCAAAAAGTAAAAATATATTAAACTTGACTTTTTAGAAATAAAAATAAATAAAATAATAACATTTTATTCATTTAAAACTACAAAAAGGAGTTAAAACAAGTCATTTTCACATTTTGCTTTTCAGAACAGAGTAGAGAGAGCTTTTGGCCAAAAACTTCCGGAGCTGATATCAGAAGAACTGACCGATCATTTCGAGAACCGTCAGAACCAGGTAATCCACATCATCATTGTCTTTGTTTTCATCCATTTCATTTCTTATTTTAAGTTTTCATGGCATTTTTAGGAAGAAATTATGTTTTAAAATATGCCCTCTGGAGTGCACGGGTTCTCTATGCGAAAACTACACACCCTGACAATTTTTTAAAAGAAATTTCATCGGGCCGTCACGGGTTTTGTGTATGACACGTACAGAAAAATGCATTGTGTAAGCACAGAACTTGTGCAGGAGCTGTGAGTTTTTGAAAAACCTAAAATTCTCCATAAAAAATGGTTCAAGTTTCCTCCAATCGATTTCCAATGTTTAATTTGTTGATTTGTAGGTCTTTAATCATGTCGGAATGGTGGGAACAAGAACATGAGCTCATGGAAAATGAAGCCATGGATGATTCGACAACCATGCGTGTATTAAAAATTTGTGGCTTATACAAGTTTTAGGAAATTCAGGGCATGAAGGCACAAGTTGAGTTGCTGACTTGGCTTGTGAATGCATGGGACGTGCAAGATCAAAGTTTCATATTTGGGGACCACCGACTTGTAATTGAGCCGGAAGACATATACTTCTCACCGTAGAGGGAGAAATATTTCCTTATTTTGGACTAGAAAAGGAAGTGGTCCCAATGTTAGCTACAAGGCTCAGTATGCTAGCAATAATTCAGAGCTAAAGGATAGTCACATAGACATCAAAACCATTGTGTGACTGGAACTCAAAATCATAGCATTCATAGTTACCAGGTTATGTGGGAGTGCAGCTCCTCATGTGGCTACCAAAGCACATATGTAAACTGCATTTGATTGTTTCAGAGGGACAATATTCAACTGGAGTGAAGGAGTGTTGGCCAATATGAAGGGCCAACTCATGAGAGACAAGAATGGGAAGTTGAAAATCTTCGATTATGGTTCCATTCTTATCTCATTTTCTCTAGAGAGGATTCCACTCCTTGCACCTCAACAAAATCTAGTGGATCCTAGAAGTCCTTACAAACCTCGTATGGTGTGATGGGTAGCACTGATGGCTGGCCATGGTGGCGAAGGAGGTCCAGTGGTTTGGTTCACTCTGCATTATTTCTCGTGGCTCAAGAACAAGATCTTCACGATTGAATATTTTCCTTATGCAGGGATGGAATTTAGAGTTGATCCTAAAACATCTTTGCCACCAGGGGCGCAGTGGGATGAGACATGTTAGTGGATCATTTTGAAGTTTTTAATCTAATTTTTATTTTATTTTTTATCATCCAATACTGATAAAAAAATTTAAATGCATATGTCAGTCCGACACGACCAACATCACTTCGTCGCTTTGACATTGAGAGGCACAACCCATAGCACCCCCACAGGATGATGCAACAGAGATCTTGGCAGAGATGGAGCACAACCTTGATAGGTTGACTATTGATATTCCTGAGATAGGAACTGATGATGTACCTCTCAGACTCTAGAGACATGTGACTGGTGTTCCAGGTCCACTCAGGAGATTTCTACGCAAGGTGGTGCATGCCATAGTTTTTTATCATGACCATCATCATGGATAACTGATGGTCAATGTAGATTGACATTTTTTTTTGTATTAGTATCTTTTAGATCATAAGGTGTTTGAAACTATGATCAAAGATGATGTAATATTTTTTGACACAAACTTATCTATCCTAATGATATTACTACTTTTGTTCTTTGAGTATCTTGTTCAAAATGGATTTAATGTTGTTTTTTATTTACTTTGTTAATGTTGTAGATGTCTATTTAAAAATCGATTAGCTAATGCATCAGCCAATGTGTTTAAGTTTCTTGAAATATGTTGATATTCGATATAATAAAATTGCCTTTCCAAGAGACAAACCTTCAAAATAATCTTAATAACACTGGATTTATAATAGCATAAAATATGTTTAAATGTAATACAATGGTTTGTGAATCTAACCTAATGATCAAATGTCGAATACCAAATGTAATGGCATCATATAATAATTCAATGACTTTGGTATATTCTGCAATATTGTTCGTTGTTTGACCAAGGCATATCCCATGAATAGAGACTAACTCATTGGTGGGTGAATAGATAACCCAAGCCACGGAAGATATGTTATGTGTACTACGACAGGCGCCATTAGCAAAACAAATGTAAGTTTGAAGGGATGTCGACATCTGTAATATCAAGGGTAAGCAATATAAACAGTGAAAGTAGTAACGACAAAAGTAACTAATCTAGGCACACTTGTCTAATCTAAGGCACGCTATTCTAAAATGTAACTAATGTACAAGTGAGATCTTCACATGAAAAGTGATGCATAATATCTCTTCAGATAAAGATCATTTCTGGGTTTATCTAAAGAGACCTTGTCATAATAAATTAATTCATAGGCTCCTTTTGCAAGCACACACTTTACGATATAGGGACCATGCCACATCGGTTCGAATTTACCAGTGCATAGCTTATCGTTAACTTGATCATATACTAAAACTAGGTTACCTTATAAATGAATGTGAGGGTTAACACTTTGATCATATTGAGCTTTAACATGTTTCTTCTGAGCTTCAGCAGCTAATGCAGCGGTGCGACGAGTCTCATCTAATTGTGCTAGGTATAGAAAGAATTTCTCCTCTTCAGAGGTAGCTGATAACAATTCAATGGCTAATTTGAGTGAAGGTATTTCACATTCAATGGGTAACACAACTTCTAAACCATAAACAAGTTGAAAAAGAGTAGACCTTGTAGCAATTTTTGCAGAGGTATGGTATGCCCATAATTCAAAAAAAAGCATGGTATGTCAATTAGATTTATGAGTCACGACAATCTATTTAATCATGGTAGTTAAAACCTTGTTGACGACCTCAACTTGACCATTAGCCTGGGTAATATGGTGTAGAATTATCATGGCATAGGCCAAGTTGATCATAAAGTTTGGTCATCATAATATTTTGAAAATGGCTCCCATGGTCCGTAATGATAGCTTGAGGGACACTGAACCGAGCAATCACATGATTGAATATGAAAGTAGCTGCAGTTTTTCCATCAGCTGCGAATGTAGGCATAACCTCGGCCTATTTGGTAAAGTAATCTACATCGAAAATAATATACCCATGCCCCTCGGCCGAGTGAGGGTTAAATGTAATGAAATCAATACCCCATTTGGAAAAAGGACCAACATCAATGATTGGGTGAAGATGAGCTGGGGGTGCATGCATATTTCGATAAAAAAAAATTGCAATTGTGGCATTTTCAAATCGTGATAATACAATCTTTGAATAAAGACGACAAAAAATAACCAGTGCACAATATATTTTTGACTGTGGAAAACCCAGACATCTGACCACCATACGCTCCAAAGTGGCAATCATTCAAAACCTTTTCAGCCTCTTTGTGAGTTATACATCGACGAAACACAGAATCGACACCATGATGTTAAAGAGTGTTGCCAACAATATTGTATTGCTGGGATTGGTATTTGATTCTTCGTCGATCTGAATGTGAAAGCTCCGGGCGAAAGGTCTGGGTCTAAAGATATATAATGATATCTTCGTACCAAGGATCTAAAGTACTGATTAGAAATAGAGATTCATTCGCTATATGATCCTCTGCCACTGTTTCGGACTCAGTATTCAGAAAGTCACACATAATTTTGAAAAATAGTAGTGATTTCTTGGACTTGGACTTGTACTTCTCAAACTCCAAATCAAACTCTTGTAGGATAACAATCCGTTTGGAGTATTTCCTTGGAGCAATTGTTTTGTCAATATGTACATCATAGGGTTGCAATTATATATCACTGTGGTTTTACATAAAAATATGTAAGGAAGAAAATGTTGGACAACTTGAACTACTGCCAAGGCCAATTTCTCCACATGTGAATACTTGATTTTCATTGGGTTGAGATTCCGACTTAGGTAATAGATCACATGTTCGTTGTTAGATTCATCCTCCTAAAAAAAACCATACCAATCGTGGAATCAGCGACAACTAAGTATAAAAAGTAATCCTAGTGGTAATTAGGTGGATGCAATAATGGTGCATGGGTCAACACATTTAAGTGCATCAAAATATTTATCGGAAATCTCATCCCAAATAAGTGGAACATCTTGTTTCAAAAACCAGGTAAAACCTTTTTTTAACTCTGTATAGTTCAGGATAAACATACGTAAAAGGTTTTCTTTCACCTGCAAACTCTGGAGTTGGCGAAGAGTGGAAGGAGGAGGTAAGTTGATGATAGCCTCAACCTTCGATGGATCAACACGAAAACCCTCTTTCGAAATGATGAACCCAAGTAATCGTCCTGATTGTACACAAAAAACACATTTGTGTGGATTCAAACGAATGTTGTAATGCCTAAATCTCATGAAGATAGCACATAAGTGTGTAGGATGATCTTATCTGCGTAAATAATGAGCAAGTAAGTCATCCAGATAAGGTTGTACAATATGTTTGATATCACGAAACACATAAGACATAGCTCTTTGAAAAGTTGCACCAACATTTTTCAGTCCAAAAGGTAACTTACAATATGAAAACATTGCCAAAGGACCTATAAACTTTGTTTTATGTTGATCGACAGGGATTATGTTGATTTGATTGTAGCCAGAAAAACCATCCATAAATGAGACTATTTCGTTTCCGGCACAATAGTCAACAATTTGATCGATATAGGGTATATGATAGTTGTCTTTTGGACAAGCCTTGTTAATGTCCTGATAATCGACACATACTCTGATATTCCCTTATTTTTTCATTACATGAACTATGTTAGATACCTAATTTGTTAAAGGGATAGGATAAATAAATCCTGCTCGTAATAGTTTCTCAAATTCAGCTTTGATTATTGCAGCTTTCTGCAGATGTATTGGACATAATCTCTACCTAATAGGCTTAGCATCTGGGTATGTCTTAATTTCATGAATAACAATATTAGGATCAATACCTGACGTCTCTTCGTAAGACCGAGCAAAAATGTCTCAGAATTCTTGAAATAGGGCTTTGTAAGTGTTAATCTCTTCCATCGAACAAGAAACACCTATATGAATGTTTTCAATAATTCTGGGTTTAATCGATATGTCAATGGGAACTGTTGTAGAAATATTTCCCAAATTTGTCCCAGAATCCGAATGTGTAATCGATGTGGTATTATGTGGTTCCTTGACATAATAAATTGTAAAAATAGATGAAAAATAATTTTCAAGTTTATCAAGATCAGGAAAAAAGGAAGATCGATGATGTAGATCGTCCCATGGTAATTCATCTTATGACAAAATTTCTCAAATACTTTCATCAGTTGTAAATACATGTTGAAAGGGATTCGGAAATGATGTCAAAGTTGAGCTTGATATAGAATATGATTCTTCTCTAATCACATTCATTTTATCAGTAGAATTTGATGGGGTGTCAGAATATGATTGCAGTGCTACATATTCCGATTCAAAAGGAATTAAAGGCATCTCGCCGTTATAAGAGTCCAATTCTGATTCTGAAGGCACAGTCCATGTGTCATCAAATGGTATTGTGCTTGATGTGATCATATTGGTATTGGAAATTTTTCACGGTACGTTGGGTGAGGGCATAACGAAATTTCCCATGAGAGTGGAATGCTTCATTAATCCTACACCAAAATATTCATATGGGATAACCAATTTTTCGACATGCTGGATGCTATCTATAGAAGTAGGGTCTGAAGAGAAGTATGA
The DNA here is from genome assembly GCA_034641835.2 of Pinus albicaulis. Taxonomy (NCBI): domain Eukaryota; kingdom Viridiplantae; phylum Streptophyta; class Pinopsida; order Pinales; family Pinaceae; genus Pinus; species Pinus albicaulis. Next base: position 1,611,971,507 of record CM076575.1, on the reverse strand, counting down.
AAAATGATCGATTTTAACAATATTTCCTTTGTGAGGAAACATGATTACTTGAAATACCGATGAAACAAAAAAAAATCATTGCTTAAGAACAACTACGACCTAGAAGAAGGTTGTAATCAAGGGGAGCATCAACAACTTCCACCTCTAGGTTTACGATTTTTCCTTCTACTTCTATAGGCAGATCATGGAGTATTCCATATGGATGGAAATCTCTTCCGTCAAAGGCTTTAAGGATAGTCGGTGATTGGTTAAGTGCTGGGGAACCAAGGGTTTTCCAACAGTTTTAAAAATATTATACACATAGATTCCCCCTCATCAATTACAGTACGAAAAACTTGTCTCGATTTAAATAATAATGGAATCCGAAAATCCATTTGATGTGGGAGTCTAGGCACACAATTTTCTAGATCAAAGACCATTAGGTTCGAGTCTTGAGGATCAATAGCTCTGATGGCTGATAATAGTAATTTCATTTGTGTTGTACATGATTGCAACACTTCTAAGGTCGACATTGCTGAAGGGGATATAGCTAAATCTTCAACAATGTTGTGATTCTGAGCAGCTCTTGCATGTGGATTGAAAGACTATTTTGAAAGTACACCTTTATTAGAAAGTTTAATCACCAAATCAAGGTTAGGTTTCTCAGTTTGATGAGGTTTGGAAACTGAAGGAGTTATTTCTAGTGTTTGAATAGAAGATTCAGTCTCTTTACCAGTTACAGGACTCTTAGATCCATAGTCTTGAGATTGCGTCGCAACCGTGACCCAAGACATCATTAAAATATCTGCCGATGAATTGGAAGAAGATCTGATCATTTTACTATCTTGAGATGGAAAATGATCCTTCAAGACAGTAGGTGTGGGAGAACCTTTGACAAATTTGGGTACCTCAGTCTGATGTGGACATTCTTTGGCATAGTGATCCTCGTCACTGATAAGACAAGGATAACGAGGTTTCCACTTTTCATCAGATGGTTTGGTTTTTTCTGTTTTCTCTTTAGGAGTTGTGTTTTGTTTATTTGTATTCTTCCCTTTCTTCTTATTTCCAGTTTTAGCTTTAGTCATGGATGAATCTAAAACGTGAATGTCGGCAGAAGTTTCAAGGGAAGAATATCCTTTAGGTGAATCTGGTAAAGCTATTATGGGAGAAGTATGTTTAGATGACTTATTCTTACTCTTTGTAGTACTAACTGTACCAATTACACCATCCGCAGAATGAGAGCTAGAAGGAGTTTCAGTAATTTGACCTGGGCATGGTAAATCAGAATTTTTTTCATATAGAGTACTAGACTGTGTGTATACAAGGTCTAAGAACTGCGCTTGAGCTATGATCCGTTCTTCTGTAACAACACCTCCCTTGAATACATCTTCAGTGATATTTGGAAGTAGTGATTTAATGAACCATTCTACAAAAATTTGACCCTGAACGAAAACCATCACTAAACTTCATCTACGTCTCCATTAAGGTATGTGATTTGAAATGTATGTAGACGTACTCTGTTTTAATGAAGTTAAAAGTTTCGTGACATTGTCATAGTGGACTGGAAACTAGAAATGAGTTAGGAATGTTGTTGCTAATGCGTTGAAATTATTGAAAGATCCACATGGTAATTCAATATACCACTTTATAGCTAAGTCTATCAATGTTCTCTGAAAAAGTCTCAATCGAATGGAATCATCAATTAAGGAGTTGGATGCACACCAAAGATGATAAGTCATCACATGATTTGAGGGGTCTTCTCCTGTTTTTCCTTCAAACTTAGGTATATCACTGGGTAACTTATTTTGCATTGCTGGCCAGAACTGAAGATAATAAATTGGATCATTTGTGAGGCGCTACAATCTAAAGTTTCAATGAATGGTAACTGACGGTTAAGGTCCTCAGTGAGAAAGATGGTAACCTTGAGGAACAATACCAGTACCTGGAGGAGGATATCCAGGATAACCTGGAATAGCCTGAGCGAATGGGTTTGGAATACCTTTGGGGTATCCAGGGTTAGCCATACCAAACTGAGGTTGGGCTGGTATTTGATATGTATAACTAGGGTATGGTTGACCAGATTTTGTCCTGTTGTTCCATATTGAAAATTCCCTTGAAAATGTTGATTCACAAACCGACATACAAAAGGTTGGCTTGTTTGAATTGTAGCTACACTAGGTTGTCCTATAGAGGTTTGAAAAATAGACTGGACAACATGTCTAGTTTGATGAGCAGTGACTTGAGGGATTGCCTGTGTTACAGTTGATGTAGTTGTTTGAAGGGTTGTAGCAACAAGGACTTGAGAAACTCCAGGGATAGGTGTACTTGGTTGTTGAACAGAAGTTTGCACAACATATTGGACAAGATTTCTTGGAGTACTCGAACCATCTTGCTAACTACTAGGTATAGATACTGGAGGTGTAATTTGAAGTGCGGGCTAAGCAGGTTGCTAGACCTGGGTATAACCAAATTGACCAGTTAGCTGACCAGGTTGATTATAAGGTACTTGTACAGTCTGTTGCAAATGTTGTTGATTCATCGACGGGTTCCACACAATATTAACGCTTGGATAAGGAGCTCCCATTAGAAGTTGCGGTGCATAAGGTTGACCATAACCAGTTTGAGGTATTGGAACGTAAGTTTGATAATTTTTCAGATAAGTTCCAATAAAATATTGACCTCCTTGAAAGGATGATTGCTCTTGATAAAACTGCTACCCTTGAGGAGGCTGTTGACCTTGAATAGGTTGTGGCCCTGGTATAGGGTACTGCCCTTGAAGAGATTGTCTTTGAGGAGTATACTGCCCCCAAGGCGGTAAATTTCCACCTTGAGAATCATTTGAAGGAATGTTTCCAGTCATCATATAGACTTGTTCCATTGTCAAAATTTTGGTATTGGATTCATTAATACTAGTTGATTGTGTAAGATTTTCAGAAGAGGGAGATGCTCCTAAGAAAGTACCAGAGAGCGTTTGGTATCCAGTAGGAACTGATGGACCAACATACAAAAAAGTTTCTGGTGATGAAGAAAACATGGATGACTCACCTGACATGCTTTATGAAGACATGTAACTACCTCTAGGTATAGAGTAAAAAGGAATGCGGCACGGTGAATAATTGAGACCAATGCTATGTAGAAAGTCGATAATTTGTTGATACCAAGGGTCTAGTTTAAAAGCACTGTAAGGGTAAATCGATTCACTATACCTTAGATCTAAATATTCTTGACGCGGAGGAATTTTGATCTCTTCTTCCGTGTCAGTAATCTCTTCGATAATAATCAGGCTAGGAGGAAGATTCTCAGTAATGTGAAAATTCACTCGAGGTGAATAAGGATGACCAGGATTTCGGGCTATGAACTCAAAAGTTGACTCAGATGAATTAGATTCAGATATTTTGGGTTCAATAAGTTGAGTATCTGATAACTCACTGGTAGCAGACTCAACTGTGATTACTTTTGAAATTTCTGGTTGTTCTTGATTTCTTCCTACTATCTGAGGTTGATTTACTTCATAATCGGGATGTACTATTACATATGTTTCCACTTGTTCAGTAGACCTAGTTCCTGATTGTTGACCTCTTTCATATTTAAGCCTTCCCAATTGAATCAGTGTATACTCAGGGGGTTGCCCTTGCATTCTACGAGTGTGTCTTGGTAATTTAGCCACGGTTAATGTTTAACACATGAAATCAAAAAATGTTTCAACAAAATAGACCTAAGGCCGCTAAGAAAACAAGAAATTTGAACACACGCCTACAAAATATAAGAGAAAAACCACGCACAAACAATATTTTTCCACACTAAAAACACTAGTTGGTTTGAAATCCAACGTCTTAGAATTTAATGTGGAAAACTTGGCGGTTGGAATAGTTACCCCGAAAAATTTCTTAATGAAACAATTCGGTGCAAGTCCCTCCACTTATGCCATCTTTAAGTGAATAGTACCCTTCGGAATGTCCAAGTGAGTCTAGCCGTCGTCTTCTCCAGGTACAGTGGGACCTTACCTCCACCCTCACCTTGGGAAAAATCCCAATATTATGGCCGCTAAGGTCACCAATGGAGACAACTGCACTTGTGGGAATAGTCTACGATCCGATATACACACAAGCACAAAGTATCAAGCTCAATCCCCTTGAAGGTTCCTCGACATGGTAAATATGAGGTTTGCCAACAAGTGACCCCAGGCTCCTCGAAAATGGTTAATTTGAGGTTTACCGTTTGTATTACATGCACATCTTCTATCTTTTCCAATGAAATAGGTACGATTACCTCACTGGGTATGACATGATCTCGTGGTTGACTCTTTTAAGAAGAGATTCCCAGAGTACAAATGTAATAATTGGATTTCCCTACCGCAAGATTCTACTTATTTGTTTAAACTACTTTGGAACATTTATTATAATCTATTCCAAAACAATAGCCTAATCTATATTGGTGGAATGAGCCCTAGAAAATATAAAAATGTCTAGATTGATTTTATTAGGCGATGTATTGATTTGGTTGTTATTTAACACAAAGGGTATGGAGTTGAAAATTTGATGATGTTGTGACCCAACGCAAAATACTCTAAAATGCATCAATATGCGAAATGAAACTCTTTATTGTCAATGAATTATATTTAGAAGAAAGTTGAGAGATTTATTGGTTTTAAAACACAAACTTCCTGATTCATAAACAAAATCCTTTTTGAAAAGAAGACAATTTCACTAAGAACTGAATTTGCAAGTATGATCAATTTCCCTTTTCGAATGAAATTCTCTGATAACCAAGACAAAAATTACAATTTCAACAATCAATCAATTCCCAAAAGAAAACAATTCTTAAAAAACCCTAAAAAGTATAAATTTCAAAATCAAATCAAAATTCTAATTTTGAATCCTAACTGAGATACTTATGAATGTTTTTCAGATGATTTTTCTTAGTTTTTATCAAACTAAGAAGGTTTCCACTTATCTCAGCAGAAATAAAATCACGTTTCAGTGACCTAGAAGCTTTTCCAAGTTTGCAAATGAATAGTGAACACATATTCATAAAAGTAAGGTTGGCTACTATCCTGATGGCTCAAGAAGAAAAAATTATAAAACTAGTGAGCTAAGGAAAACAAAGGTACCTTCCATACAGAGCAACAGTAAACCATGGAAAACCCTAACTTGTAAAATGCAATCAGATGATCAATCATACACGACTCAAAATTACTGAAAGGGAGTTCTCACACAGGATCTGACAACTGGAATGGATCAGGGCAAACTTGAATAATTTGGTTATCTACCTCTGAAAGAGAGAAATTTATTTTTTTCAAAATTTTCAAGGGGGTGCACAACTTATCAGTTGAAAATAGTGCACATGCACATTGGATTGAACTAACAAGTTGCACAAGTTGTTGTTCTGTCTTCCAAAGAGAACCGAATAGGCAAAGGAAAAGTTTGAAAAAATAAAATATAAACTTTCTTTCTCGGAGATTCTAAAAATTTATCTATCCAACCACACTCAGAGAATTCAAAATTAGAAGACTAATATTTCAAATTGAATACAAACAAAAAAAACTAAGCTCTAGTCCCCTGTATGGTCGCCAATTTGTTACCAAGATTAATCCCTCTTGAAGACAAGAGCGATCTCCCTAGTACTCCAACGAGTAACTAGAAACAAAGATCCATTTGAATACCTCTTTCTCTAGATTATTTGTATTTTAAGATCATTATAATAGTAAATTAGAGAGGACATGCTCTTACCTTGAAATCCAAATGTCTGATGTAGCCCTTTGTCTCGTCGCTCCAAAGTAGTTCTCTAATTATGAGTAGAACCTGCAATCAAAGACAAGAAAAATAATCAAAGCATCTGCAATATATAATAATTAAAAATTACTAATCCAACTTAGTGATCAAGGAGTCTAAGTATTGGCATTATCCCCATGAATACAGAAAGAAGATAATGAGAAAAATAGATCCATATGTATTGTGTTAGTGTGTTTGGCACACGAATGTACCAAATCACACCTGCTTAAGAGGGGTGGTTTTCCTCTTAAGTTTTTGGTCACGGGTAGAAAATAGATGGAGTCAAGCAAGTTAGTGGAAAATTATAAAACATAAACATACTACATAGAGAAATAACATGCATAAACATAAAAACTAAACTGAAACAAATAAAACAAAAGTTCTAAATAGAGTAAAAACACTTAAATAATCCAAATGGCGGCGCTTATGTCCCCTCTTATTGAGTGCTTGTAGGAATCAAGGATGAAACTTTTACCCACTTGCCAAGGGGCCCTTAGAACTATGGAGTTCCAAGCCCCAATGCAAGGATGTCTTTACTTCGAAGCTGCCTTGGCGTAAAGTCTCCCTCTCTCTACTATGGTGGACTGGAGTTGTTTAATGGCCAACAAATGAGTCCCCTTTATCTCTACTCCAGATCACACACTGTTGGTATTGCTTGGGGAAATTTTGGCCAGCATAACAGTGTGTTCTCAAATTTTTCATCTCTTGGTGGCATTTTATAGGAGAATTCAAATCCTCCTTCCCTCTCTTGGTACATTGTGGATGATGACCCAAGAGAGGAGGGTGATTCCATTGTGTGCCACATTTATTACATTGTGTGCTCCCTTGAAGTCCTAAGGAGGCTTGGGAAATTGTCCTTAGGCGGCCTCAAGTGTGGGATCAATGTCCTGGAGTGTGCCTTGTGGTCCTGGAAAGTGACATTTTCCACTCTCAGGACTGCGTGGATTTTTGAGGAAAATCCGCGCAAAGGCGTGCTTATCGAAGAATAGTGCACACAAAGGTGCATTTAACTGGTTCCTTCTGTGCACAATTTCATTTTTTGTCTTAGACCTTAGAGATTTTTTAACACTTCAGATTCTCTAATGTCTCCCAGCCTTGTAAATCCTTCTGACTGATATTAAATATTGTCATATTTTCTTGTCCGATTTTCCAGTGATAACAATTTCCCCCTAATGTGTGAGGTATATGAAGAACTATATAGCCGAAATAGATTATAGTTTCTTTTCTGTGTACTGTGTGGATAGAGAGAGAGACCTGCACGTAGCCCAGAATTGGAGACACCTTACACTGGGTCGAAGAGCAACCATGTCCTATGGGATACCTGCAAGTAATGGTACAATACAATATATACAAATTTTGAACGAGGTGGGCATGTCCCATGCTCTTGATGATTTGACTAGTTAAAAAAATCTACTTGACAGATACAGATTCTGTCTGTGTCACTAGTATGGTAGTGATCTGTTGGTTGATGACGATGACTGCTGACGCCCTCAAGGGCATTTTTTCTTTGAAAATAGGTGGAATGTGGTACCCATATGCGTAAACTTGGTATGGCATATAAATGTGCATTGTATGCATAGGTGCATGGCTGAGACCTTCCCATGTAAGCATTGATGAAAGAGACGCTTATAAAGGCACTGGTTTTTGAAGAATTTGATCAAAGTGCAATGGTTTTAAGGTACGATACCATCTTGACATGAAATCTTGTGTCGTAGTCGAATGTCAGGAGGATCGATGACATCTGTGGGAAATGATGTATCTCACAGTGCCAGCCGAGGATGCCCCTTGTGTGGAGAGGGGTGATCCAAGGTACCGCTTCCTTCTTGGAAAATAGGTGTTGTTGTCGACAAAAAGAAAGCCTCAATCGAACGAGAGGGTCACTGATACAAGGGATTAGGATCCTGGATGTGATGGTTTTAACATAGGCATGATGGTGAGGGGCGACTGAAAACTGATGATGGGGATTTAGTGGCCCAAGGTCAGAGTATAAAAATTATCTTGGCGGCAGTCATAACTATTTATGATGGGGAAATCCTTGGAGTCGACAAGACTTCCAAGGTGGGTATAAACTAGCTATGAATGTCATGGTGGCTTATGCATGAGGGTGTAATACTACAACCAAGGGTGACGAGGGATTGCTGCCATGGGAGAAAAAATGAATGGATGGGTGGGGTACATAATGCACCATTTACGTCTTGGTACACTTACCAAAAGAATAAAATAATGAGGTTTGGTTTGTACAAAACACAGAGACAGGTGCCCCAAAACATAATATGTTCGCTCACTGATGATGTGAGGAAGGTGTTTTTGCTGAGGGTGGGGGCGCCATTGGTTGGTATCATGTGTGAGGTTGATGAAGCGGATGGAAAATGTTGCAGATGGGCTATGCTAATGGAGGTATGGTAGGAGAAATGTGAGGCAAAGTAGTGCGCTTTCAATCTGCTCGAAAAACTTGTTCGTCCAGGATGTAAAACTTGACTTGATGCATGGCGGGTGAATGGGCATGAGGTGCTTCCCGGACTATAGTAGTATGGAAATGGCATCAATTTTTTGTGATATACAGTCTACTTTGGGTGATGAGTGCCATGGAGGTGAGGCTCTATCACTAGTACATTTGGGGGAAATTCCGACACTTGGTTCCGACGCTTTTGACCAAATGTCAGAAATTTCCCGAAATTTTTTCAATCTCGCCTGAAACCGTCGCTATACCGACATTTAGAGAAAAGTGTCGCAATACTGAAACTTAGACAAAGTGTCGCAATTGCGATGTTTGGAGGAAGACGTCGCAATTGCGACACTATGCCCCGAAATTTCCCAAAAAATTTTCAATACCGCCTGAAATCGTCGCTATACTGATGTTTAGAGAAAAGTGTCGCAATACCGACACTTAGACAAAGTGTCGCAATTGCGACGTTTGGAGGAAGACGTCGCAATTGCGACACTATGCCCCAAAGCGTCCCTATTGCGACGGCTACCTCCAAATGTCTAAGTGTCGCAATTACGACGTTTGGAGGCATTCGTCTCAATAGCGACGCTTTGTCCGCCGTCGGTATAACGACACTTATATGCGCGCGACATAAAAATACGAAACTTGTATGCGCACTAAATAAAAATGATTTTATTAAAAACTATGATATAACGCGCGCATTCACCCTCTGCTATTGCAGAACGACATTCCTAGCAGGAAACAACAACGCGAACGAGGATTCGCCCTCAACTCTTGCGCGAACAACATTCTCCCTTAGCATTCGCCCTCGGCTCTTGCGGAAACGACGTTCGCCTTCAAAATTAGCCCTTGACTCTTGCCAAAACGATGTCGCCCTCGACATTCTGCAGGCTCTTGTGAACAAGATTCACCCTGCGACATTCACCCTCGACTCTTGCGAAACAACATTCGCCACATTTGCCCTCGGCGTTAGTCACCTCGGCTCTTGACGAAACAACATTCGCCCTCGAGCGGTTGCCTAGAGCTCTTGCGAGAACAACATTACGCCCTCAATTCTTGCAAAATGACCAGTTCTTACGCGAGGCCTTCCTCTGTAGTAGGGTTCGCTCTATTTGTGTTTTTTTGGTGATTCCATTGGATTGTATTGAGCTATAGGGTTCTCTCTAGATGTCTTCCAATGTTCTTTAGGATGAGTTTCAAAGAGGATGTGTAAGGTGCATTTGTGCTTGCATGAATTTGACTCCACCAGTTTCATGAAGTTTAAGCTATGGATTTTAGTTCGACAAACTCATCCATCTCAACACCCAGTAACGAATTGCCCTTGGTCTGATCTATATTGAAGGTGAAGTGCAAAGTGGTAGAGAATGGGAGATCGAAAGTCATCAACTTTATCACAAGGGTAGTACTCCAGATCGAAAGTGATGAGATTTAGTTCTCCAGATTTGGGGATTTTCTGATGACATACCAAAGGTCACATCCATACGACCATATCAAGGTCAATGTTGAGATCATTCTCATATAGATATAGGTCACTGATATATAGGGTTAATATCATCATCACTATCCATGGAAACCGAATGGTTACAAAATCTGTGATTGTGGTTGGCTCATTTATAATTATTACCCATTTACAGTAGAGGACAGAAACACTAAATATGGCCCGAGCAGAGCCTTTACAACATGCAATGGAATTTCAGTTGCTTCATCAATAACCAATAGCTCCACTTGAGAAAAAATTTCATAATCTTGGGGCTGGATATACTACAGAGCAAACAATTGTAGTTATCATTCATGCTCCAATATATTAATATACTTTTTACATTGAACTGAAGAAAGGGAAACAAGAAAATGCTAGCCATCATACAATGCTTTGACATAAGATTTTTGAGTGACATACTTGAAAAAAAGAACTCATCCACTAATATTTATAATCATTTGAGTTATTCAAGTTAAACACAATGTCAAGAATCAAGATTCAATACCCTCTATTATCTTCATCACCCAATACAAGATTTAAATTTTTCCCAAAGAAACGCTTATTAATTTGGCAGCCATTATTTCTCCCTGCTTTAAAAAGCCTACATTTAAATGAAAACAAGCATTGCATTTCAACTACAAAAATCTATTAGTGTTCAAATGTACATGTGTGCATCACTTGTGTAGGGTATTCCTTTTCCACTTTCACATTATCCAAGAATGTGTGCAGTATAGTTCATATTTTTGTGATTTAGATTATCTTGAAAAAGGAAAGGTAAATTATTTCCCATGGAAAAAGAAGGTTTTCCCTTTTTACTACTGGAAATGGTACAACAAAGTTCCATTTCTACCCGAAACTCCTATGAAACGGGAACCAAATAAAGGCCATGTCCTCAATGGACATCATTTGTCTTTGAAAATGGCCATTGCACCGTGTTGTTTCTTATATTACATCACAATAGTTTCTTAGGTCATTTCTTGTTTCTTGAGATGAAAAACAACCAAAGAAATTGTGAAGATCCTTTCAAGAAATAAATGACCATTTCTCAATCATATCTCAACTATTTTTATTTTATTCAGTGGTTGCTTACTTTGAGAGAAATTTGACACTTTTATAAGGAATATAACATAAAAACACAAAATGGGAAGGAATTGATGAGGTAGATGACCTTTAGTTGTTGTCAATTAAGAATTGATAATACACGATGCATGTTCTGTATTACAAACTAGATTCCTTCTTGGAGTTAGGACACATAGTATTGAATCAAAGTTGTAGTTTATAACTTCTTGTATTGGTTCATCAATCTTGAAATTCATACATTGTATGTCTTCATTGCTTCATGTTTGAATAATTTGCATTATATCGTACAATAGGAAATTAGGAATTATGATTATTATTACTTTATGGATCTGTTAAGTTACTTTTAAGTTTGCATGGTTTAGTGTGAAATTATTCTTGTGTGCCCTTAGGCCCAGGTGAAGGAATGCCAAGGACTGAGAACCATAGTTTTTAAATGGTATTGTTTCTTATACCCAAAAACCCCTCAACATCACTTCTTATTAGTTCTTAACAATAGTGTTGTAAACAATTTGAGAATTGATATAGCAAAATCTTGCACTTTTCAAGATAAAGTCCTAAAGCTAAAGTGTGATACCATGTGTAATTCAATAGCCCCATTGTCACCTCACCAACCTCTTTTCACTTCGGGCTAGCTCTCCTCCAACTCAAGGGGGGTTCTCCCTAGTAGATGTTAGGGATCTAATGGCCCAACCAAACCAAGTCATGAGCCCCCTAACTCTCTGTGTTTACTACTATCAATCAAAATATTGAACAATAGGGTCAGACATGCATCCTGAAGATAAAATTGCCAGGGTATTTTTGGGTAATTTCAAAGGGAAAGTCCCCAAACACATATAATCAAGGAATTATAATGTGATTTCAAACATTAAATATCAAAAAAATCGTTTAAAGGATATTGAAAGGAAAAAGGTGATGGAAGATAGAAAGTGCCTTACTTAAATACTCTAAGGATTTTTCAATAGTTGCTCCAAAAGCTTCACTTCAAGGCCCTTCAAGATCGTCTCCAACAATGCTATACCATCAGCTTCAACAATGTTGCTCCAAAAATGTCCTCGAGGTCTTCACAACAAGTTTACTAGAAGTTGCTCCAACAATATATTCAATAAGGTCTTCATTGTCAACTCGTCTCTTGTTTGGGTGCCTTAATGTGCAATGACATGTTTCCAGGACTGAATTCAATGCAAGACATATTTGAAACTCTAACTCTGTCTTCCGGTGTCTTATTAGAAATTATTTCAGTTTTCATTTTTTGTTTTCAAGTTATATATTTTTTTCAAGTTTTTACATTTATAATTTTATTGCAATGTGGCAGACTGATAAGGGCAGTGCAGGAACAACCCCGAGACGGGATGATCGAGGAAAGAGGCCAGCGGAAGAACATGTAAAGTGCCAGCATTGCTCTATCTTCAGGTATTTTATTTATTTACATAATTGAAATAATATTAATTTTGTTCAAATATGCAGACACCTAGCCATGGTACGCCTGATGATTCCCTCTATGAGGAAGAGCTTTTTTCATCCCTATCTCCAGCGCTCTTGTTGCAAAAAAGGGCACGAGAAGCAAGGTCAGAATTTAATACTTTGATAGACGCGCCTCAAACACCTGAAACAGAAGAGAGGATAAAACAAATTATGAACCAGCTAGAAACATATCAGGTAATAATAAAAAGTCAAAAGGATATTTTTTTTGTTCTACATGAGATGAATTGGGATAGTTTGATTTTTAATTTTTACATTGACTAAACTAACAAAAAGTTATTTTGTATGTAGCGTTTTCTGGCACTTGCTGAATCCGGTGTTGGTGGCAGTGGGACACAAGGGCAAGAGATTTCCCAACAACCCTCTCGTACACCTTCTACTCCTTTAGGTGCCAGCCAAGAAACACACCCTGCCCAAGCAGACACCCAACCAACCGCTGAACATGTTGGCAATGATGAGGCTGATATGGCCAACTACATTATTGCGTTTCCTGGAGCTACACATGTCAGCTCCACAGGGACCATTAATGGCACGTTTTTGGTGAACGATGAAGGTGTCCCTATAAAGCATGTACAACTCCCAGGTAAATTTTAATATTTTAACTATTTCATGTACTTTATCTAAAACATATTTATCATGATTTCTATTTTTAAATTAATGATAATATCTTCTTTTTCTTTTGGTTTTATTCTGTGTAGGAAACAATGAGTTCTACAGGATTCTGGAGAGCCATGCATTGGTAATTTTTGGCCCAACCATACGTACAGGGTGGAATTCCCAGAATTCCAACTTGAAAAAAGAACTTCTAGATTATCTAGAAGCCCTTTTTGGGGTCGGCACATTTGACAGAACAACGGTGGCTCGGGTAGCCGGCAAATATTTGAAATATACCAGGGACACCTATAGGACGCAATTGCAATTTAACCCTAGATACGAGCATCCTCTCACAGTTCCAGAGAGTGAGTGGAGAGCACTCATCCATGACGGAAAAGAGAAAAGGGCAAAGAAAGAAGGAAAAATGCCAACTGGACCCGCAAGGTAAATTACAACTTTAATTCAATAGCTTTAATTTTCTCTGTGTCTAAAATAAAAGTGTGCTACGTCATATCTGACTTCAATATTTTGATGCTAGGTTGCCTGACACCTCAAAGGCAACCAAAGCTAGGATTGAAAAAAGGGCCATCACAAGCTAGGCCAGGGCGGCTACTTGAAATTAGCCGCAAGAATTGTAATTAAGTAGCTAAACATCTTATAATTAATTGTATCGCCTTCCAACGTTTTTGTAATCTTATCAAATATGATTAAAAATACACAATCATATGTAATGTAGGGTGGTGACTTCGGAACAGAAACTATAGAGGAAGATAAAAATATCGCTTTCCATTTCGGCTATCAAGCCGTAGTTGAACGTCGCAGAAGCTTGGGGCAGGTCCCAAGATCCAGAATGCCTGATAAGGTAAAACATTAACCTTTCAATATGTTTGTTTTCGTCCATAAATTTAATGTCTAACAACTTTGTTTAAATCAGGGGAGCAGCACTACCGGCGAGGCAAATAACCCAGTTTTAGAGCCAGATGTAGATGATCCTCACGTGCAACCTGATCATTGTAGTGGGGACCAGGCCGACAATGCTACTATCAGTGAGGGTCGTGACGGTAATTAATTTCCACTTATAATTTTTCTAATTATACCTTGATGGTTGTCCTTATAACGTTTTTTGTTTAAATGACAGAGAATGTTTCCCTTGAGGATCTTACCACCAGAGAGGAAGACAGGGCAACAGTCCCAACGGCGACAACTGGTGCACCGGGTAAATAATCTCATTGCAATTTTTTTTATTAATATTACCGAACTAGTTCAATGATATTTAAAAACTGACAATTAAAATTTAATATTATCTGTTTTTGTAGGCGATGCCCCGTCACTAGATGAGACCAGACATCGTGACTATGCAACTAGGTCAGCAGTGCGGGTCGAAAGGCATGAAACAGGAGCAGAGGACGATGATATTGATGATGTAATTAGGAGCTTTAGAAACAGGAAGAAGAAAAAGAAAAAAGAAAATTTGATAATTTTGCTTTGGATCTTGTTCTTCAGGAAGCCTATGATCTTGTAAGTAATCACTTTGTTTTTCTTTCTTTCTTATTCAGAGTCTATCTTGCCAGGGGATGTGCCCGTTATGGTTTGTTATGAGACCATTGTCAGTTTCATCACCGTCCCTCATAATATGTTTGATTGTGTTTATAAATAATAAACAATTATTAAACCAAACAATAAACAATTAATTGTACTATGAGTAATATGATATCTTGAAATAATTCTCATTATAATTTCATAACCTCCGCTCTCACTTGGTGTTGTCTATATCACTAAGTGTGTCTTATTTAAAATTATAGTTATAGCAGACAATGAAAAATCAACTGCACTGTGTGTGATATATTGTAGTAATTCTTATTATAATTTCCTAACCTCTACTCTCACTAGGTGTATCTATTTTAAAATTATAGTTTCAATGGTAGATAAATTGTTATCTTAAAATTATAGCTTTGATGGTGATACCTTGTGATTGATAATGTAGTTTGAAGCAGCTTTGGCTTTGCCTGTTGTCTGCTCAATTTAGTGTTCCTAAATTGATGTCATAAATTGTCAACCAAGGCTAGTAAACTGTTGAAGTGAAGTGCACTATATGTGCCTAGGTATCTGCTTCCTACTTTGTTGTTGTTTAGTGTTTTTCTAGTGTTTTTGGTTTTGTGTTTTTATGCTAAGAGGAAAGGAACTAAGTTGTTGGAAAAGAAGTTATTGGTCACACTAAAACAGAGAAAAATCTACCCTAGACTATGTATGGAACCTAAGAATAGAAAATGCTAGTCCACTGATTACAAAACTTGACAAGAAAAATTACTCTTCACAGAATGCAAAACTTGACAAGGAAAATGACTCATAACAGATTGCAAAACTTGACAAGGAAAATAACTCATAACATGAACTCAGTCCAATTCATCACATTAGAAGTATGTTGGAACAACTTGAGAAAAGGATAATTTTAGTGCAATGAGATTCTTCTAAGCAACAACAACTTACAATATCACAGAGGAAATCTCATCCATGGTTAGAAATTTGTTGGAACACATTTAGAAGAGATTATCTGAAACATAGTAAGGAACCCTACTCAAAATTAACTTGTGACAATAAAATTAATCCATTCTGCAATCTCAAAATACCACTGTTAAAACTCATTCAAGTGTTAGAAATTTTTTGGAATAATTTTGGAAAAATGCAGTTTGTGAAATCATGAGAAATTTGCAGAACAGTCAAGACTTCAAAATGAAATTACCAATTCTTGTTCCTTTAATAATGATGTATTAATAGAAATTAAGAACAAGAGCAGTTTGTAAATAATGAAGGCCGTTAAGTCTAATTTAACAGAGCTAGAGTACAACTAACTAACAAAACTTGAAATACAATGGATAGAACTAAACTAGAATGCAATCACTCAAACTTGAAATACAGTGAAAAAAACTGAACTAGAGTGCCATTACCCTCCGGAGTATTACAGCTGAACTAAAATGCAACTAATCTCTAAAATACTACAGCTATATCTCATTCAGTGTTAGTGATATTTTGGAACAATTCATAGGAATAAGACTGGCTGTAACATTTGATGTGAGTAAGCATAAAACATAAAGTTCAGAAAAATGCAACTAATCCCTAAAATACTACATCTATATCTCATGTAGTGTTAGTGATATTTTGGAACAATTCGTAAGAACAAGACTGGCTGTAGCATCCGATGCAAGTGAGTATAAACATAAAGTTCAGAAAATTGCTTAAACTAGGAATGAAGCAAGGCTAAAGTTACTTATCTAAACAACATGCATAGATCTTCTCGGGCAGTAGGGGCCCTCTACCACCAGATTAGCATACAAATATCCTCAAGATTGCCTCAAATCATGCAATAAAGTTGCTCTTCTTTCATTAAAGGAAAAATACTTCAAAAACAGAGTATTACGGTCTTTTGAGATCTAACAACAAAACATCAATCTAGTTGTCTCTCGGTCTCCCGAGTTATTTTTATAAGCGGAATACATAACTATCCTTGAGAGGAAATAGGGATACGCGTCTTTTTCAATTAAAATCAAATTAGGACTCTTGTGGAGGCCTCGTACTGTGCTTGAAGACATCTGTACAGTCCTTGTCCTGGTAGAAGTCTACCTCTTAATTTTGATTCCCTCCACGTGCATAACCACTTGGAGATTTTTGCTCAGACTTCGTAGAGAGCAAGGAATGATGTGGATGAGGTTTGGAATTCAACCATATGCGTTTTTCCTTTAAGTGACACCTGGAACCTGTGTGAACATAAGGATAGCTGCGGAATAGGTGACTGGCTACAAAATGGCTGCATTCTGTAGCTAAGTCTAGTAAAAAATTACTACAACAACAAAACCATGAAAATATAGCAAGTCAGTCATTGTATACATTCCTATAGTGAATTTAATCAACCCTATTGATCATTTAAGCCTATAATTGATAAGGGACAAAGGAAATGAAGTGAAATTTGGTGAAAGAAAAGGACATCTTTGGGGCTCAACACCTGTTACAACTTAAAAGTGGTTTTTAGCAATGGGAGTCATGTTTGTTAAGGTTCATACTAATATGAAGATCTTGTAATTCTATATTCAGGATAAGAGAAGATGGCCTCTACTTTGGGAAGTATGACAACAATTGCCACATCTACCTCATTGGGTAATAATGGAAAGGGGAAGAAGTTGGGTGCAATGTTTGATAATTATGGCAGACAATTGTCTTCTCTTTCAGTTTTTTCACCCATTTCCTTTAATCGCTCAAGTAGAAGAGGGACTCTGAGATTACGCGATAGAGAGAAGGTAGTTAATACAAGAGCTATGGAAAAGGAGTTGTACTTCAACAAGGATGGCTCAGTGACAAAAAAATTGCAGGTCAGAGAAAAAATTGTGTTTAAAGGAAGGTCACCTGCACGTGAAACTTCACTGCGGTGGATCTTTCCTTGTCCACTTATATTCGATTTTAATGTGTTATTTTAATTTTTCATGGAGAGTTGTTTTGGCATATGGTCTGGCATTCAATTGCACACTTATTGAAAGCATTGTCAATTTGTCTTGCAGGCGGTGTGAACAAACTTGCTGATATTGTTGGAGTCACCCTTGGGGCGAAGGGCAAAATGTTGTCTTGGAGAGCAAGCATGGTTCTCCGAAAATAGTTAATGATGGTGTGACAATAGCTAAGGAGGTAATTTTTAGATGTGTGCTCTAGTTTTCTTTTTAACGTTGTATTAGTTCCCCCTCTTAAATGTCTTAGATTTGGTAGGCATAATTTGAAAACTCAAAGGTGAAAGGAAACATATTTGTTACCCAGTGGTCTACTTGGCCTATGGACTAGCCGCATTAGAGTAATGCATAAAGCTTTTCACAACAATAAAAGGAAAGGGTTATGGCTGAGTCAAATTTTATTGTTATTGACAGTGTAATGAAATGTATCTCAATGCTATGTTTTTGGCCTTTTTATTAGTTGAATTAGAGGACCCAGTTGAAAATATTGGGGCCAAGTTGGTAAGGCAAACTGCAGCAAAGACAAATGATTTAGCTGGGGATGGAACCACAACATCTGTTGTTCTTGCACATGTTGGAATATTGAAAAATTCTAGAACAATGAATGGGGAATAAATCTCCCTTCCTCTAACACATGTTAGATGTTGGGGCCCTTGTTTTTGTTTAAGTTTTGAATTTTCAGCCAAGACATTTTTGAACTTGGACTCTTTTTGAGTTGCGGAGGAAATACACATAGCTAACGCGACCGCACCGCGCGACCAGGAGTTGCGGAGCTACCAAGGCGGCGCGGAAGCACTTGATAACTGGAGATGGAACAGAGATAAGTACAGATGAAAGAGATACAGCAGAAAACAGGAGGTAGAACATGCAGACATCAGAAGAGAAGTCGGGAAAAGCCAGAGCAAAGACGCAGAGAAGCCGCCAGTCGCGACGAGCGAATGAATAAAAGGAGATCACCCGGCTAAAGAAGAGAGAGAGGTTGGTTGATCGATAGTTTCTTTGTCATTATTGTTGAGGGACCAATGCAGGCCCCGACGGCCAGCGAGAGGCTCGGACTTGTTCTCTCCATGAGTTCCTACTTTCTATGTTCTTCCTTTACGGTATCGGACCCATGCGCGTACGGTTGTGAGTTATCGAGCTGTGTAATCGTATGTTCGGCAGGAAGAATAATATAAAGAAGGATTGCTGTCTCTATGCTTTGGTTATGTGTTACGATGTGTTTGCACTGCTTTAAAAATTTTAAGTTGCGACTGTCTGAATACTTGATTAGTGATCTTGCATGTACATTCTGGTATATGTAATGGATTCTCTTTCTTTCTGTGGTTGCGAGTTTATTCCTCACCTGTGATCCCATCCCCTTACTCATGTTGTCGCGGCACGCCTCGGGTGAGACGCTCTGCTCTCCCAGAGCAGGGTGAAAATGCCGGCGTGTTACTAGACTACACCGGACCCCTTGTTGGCCACAACCCTTTGAACCTGGGTCTTGCCCGCGAGACCTGATTTTTCGCCAACAAATGGTTCCGTTGCCGGGACCTGCATGTTCTAAGGGGATCTAGATCATGGTCTCAAGGATCTTTGAAGGAGCAATACGGCGATGGTGGGATGATCATCTTGACCATTTCATTACTCAGCAGGCGGAGCTGATCAAGAAAAAGGAGGCGGCGGTCAGGGAGCTTATTCTCTTCTCTGACTCAGCTAGCGATACGTACGAAATTTTCTGGGGAAGGTTTCCCACGGATCTTTACAACTGGTTGCGGAGGTTACGAGCGAAGGCGCCCCAAGAAGGCTTGCGAAAGATAAACCGCAGGTGGGCGCACGAAGATCTGGTAGCGCTGCATCGGGTAGAGACTGAACTAACCCGCGCAGTGGATTTTTGGGTAAGGACCACGTTGGAAGGATACGTTGTAGAGTTTGCCGCCGAGTGCTACCAGTCCTTCTCGAAGGCTGAGGCTGTTTTTCACTCGGGACCAAGGGGAACGCTGTTGAAGGAGATTCCGCTGTGGATCAAAGCTCTGATGGTGGACGAAGGATTGATTGACTTCCACAAAACGAGTAAGGAAGCGTAAACCACCCGTACTGGGGGGAGGATCGAGGGGACCGATGCTGTGTAGACTGTAAGGGTGGGGAGCGGGGGATGGACATTGAGACCGCATGCAAGTTGCGGGAGTTACGTGCGCATCGGCGGGCACAAATCGCCGATAGGTGGCGAAGAAGGGTAATGAGAGATTTGAAGAGAAGGGAGATCGAGAGGAAAAATCAGAAGGAGGCACCTCAGAAGACAAGAACCATGGGTTTGGATACCCGGACAGGAGACGGGACAGCAGCAGACGTACAGTGGGTGCATGGGAGCCCAACGACGCGAGAAAGAGCAGTAACGACTAGCAAGGATAATGAAAAGATGCAGCCCGAAGAAAGTTCCGATGACGAATGGCACTACGTGATGCAGCAGATGTTTCAGGATCAGACGGCACCCACCCCTCCAGGCAGCCCTACGTCCCACCTTCCGCATGGCCAGGATCCCGACCTTCCCCTGGTACTTTATCAACCTTTAAGAAATATTTTTGTTCAGTTACAAGCATTAAGTCAGTTATCTAGTAGTTCAGCGGCGTCGGTAACGCCCAGTAGCAGCAGCGTTACTAGTAGTAGTATTTTCCCTAGTGGGACCGTTACGCAACCAGGGCCCGGAGGTTTTATCCTGGTTAATTCTCCGCAAGTATACATGGCTGGATCTTTCACCCGGTACCCAGAGTTCTCTGGCCGGGGAAATGACGATGTAGAACAACACTGGTATCTGTGCGAAGCCATCTGGAGGGCTCGACAGACGCCGGATGCAGGGAAGTTAATAGAGTTTCAAACCACGCTCAGAGAGAGAGCTCTGCGTTGGTTCATCAAGTGGTCCAAGGCGCACCCTAATCCTGTAATTGCGGACGTAAAGCGGGATTTTGTCCGCGAATTCAAGCTTCCCCAGACGGACCAGCAGGGCCTGTCCGAGCTGTGGGAAATTAAGCAGAAGGAAGGCGAAACCGCATGGGAATTGATGCGGCGATTCAAGGACGCGATCGGGAAACTGAGCTATCCGATCGATCCAAACCACCAGAGGGACTGGTTCATCAAGGCTCTGCTCCCCTTGACACGAACCCCTCTCACTCAGCAGAAGATTGATAATCTGCAGGATGCTTTGGAGCAGGCCATGAAGATTGAGGCCATGGCGGGATACCCGTAGGAATACAGGGGCGGGCTGGCCCCGCAGGACCCTTCGCTGATAGGGTTGCAGCACCAGATCGCTAGCTTGACTGAAAAGCTCAAGGAAATTCAGCCGGCGAGACCAGCGCGACCGAATGTTTGGTGTACTCATTGCCTGGTCGAGGGACATGTCGCAACCGAATGCCCTCGGTTGCGCAGCACCGGAGTTGGACCCTCAGTTGCAACAATTCAGGGGGGGCCACCACCAGGGGGTGGCGCGGCAATGAACCCGCAGGGAGTATACCAGCCGCAACAGACCTTTGCGGGGTTCCCACCGCAACTGGGGCCCTCCACCGCGGAGTACTGTGAGATTTGCCGAACGATAGGGCATCCTCCTCGGATGTGCCCGATATTACAGAAGTATTCCGCGGTGCCAAATAATGTATACTGCGAATTCTGTGTGTCCACGACGCACAACACTGAGCAGTGCAGGGCGCTTGACGCACTTGCGGATCGACTGGATCGTCCCTCGTACAGGGTGAACGAGGCTACGAGGGGCAGAGGTGGCGGCATGAGGGGAGGCCGAACAGGAGGACGCGGACTGGTAAAATGCTACAACTGTGACCAGGAGGGTCATGTAGCTCGAGAATGTCCCCTTCCGCGACGACCCTGGTGTTCCCAGTGCCAGGTCAACGCCCACGCCACTGAGGACTGTCCGGAACTCATCAAGAAGTGGGAAGAGCGGGCGAGGTAGAGGGCCACGAATCTGATAGGCTCAGAACCGCGAGGGGTCACACCCCCCGACATGCAGAACGTTGCGATAATAACGAGAGGCGGAAAGAAGACTGGCGAGGATGCCCACGAGAAGGAGCCAGCACGAGTGGTGCGACCGGCATCCCCAAATAAGTTGATTAGGCCCGAAGTCCAGAAGAAGTACTTCCAGGAGGCGGTTGAGGCATTCGCCCAGTTGCGGAATGAGGGAGGGCTGGAGGAGCCCCGGCGGCCGGAAACCGGTGCTCAGAACGCCGCAGATGCTGTGGTCGAGGACTGGCTCCGGCTATTTCTCAGGATTGTCGATGACGCTGAGCAGCGGCAGCAGCTCAAGCATGTGTTAGACAGAGCACTGCAGGGGCGTGCAGAACCCAGAAATCTGGTGGACACTAGGCCTCAATACGTGCAACACGTCAAGCAGAACAAGCAACGAACAGGCAAAGAATTCCGGCTTAACACGCAGGTCGCGGGATTCCAAATCAGCGACACCATGTTGGACTTGGGGTCTGACGTCAATATATTGCCACGGAAGACATGGGAGGCTCTTGGAAAGCCACGGCTCGCTTATTCCCCAATCCAACTCCGGATGGCGAACCAGTACTGTATTTTGCCAATCGGCCGACTCGAGGGTGTCGAGGTTGATGTTGCGGGGGTGAAGACATACACCGACTTTGAGGTTATTGATATCATGGGCGATAAGGACCCCTATCCTGCTTTACTTGGCATTGATTGGGCTTTTGAGAATTACGCGATCATCGACCTCAAGAAGGAGCTGATGATTTTTGAGGATGGGGAGGTAAGGGTCACTCAGCCACTCGACCCGTATCAGGGTCCGCAATACACAGAACCGGTGGACAGTCGGGAGGATGCTCAGATGATGGACCATCTCTATCAGATGACTGCAGGGAAGCGGGACGATTATATCAACCCGACCGCAACAGGATTTATCAGTTGGCGGAGTGTGCAGAGCTCGGAACTCGGATCCGAGCTTGCGTGGGAAGACTGGCAGCAAGGGGGGTATGAGACCACCACGCGGAGATGTGCCGCCATCGCTCAGGTTCGATGGGTAGGGACTGAGATCCGCAGATATCCCACATTATCAAACATGCAAGAAGTGAATACTTTTATTGCCAAGGTGGAAGACCGGGTCCCAGAGGACAGCCGGATACCACTCTTGGATGTGGCCTTGAAGTCAACATCGGGACGATGGTGGAACAATCACCGCAACACTCTCTTGCGATGGGATCAGGTGGCGGATGCACTACGGGCACGCTTCAAAGAGGATGAAGGGCCCTGCATTACACTTAAACATCATGGAGCTTCAGACCCGCGACAGCACTTGCGGACGTGCGAGGAACAGTGGCGTAGCGCAAGGTATCCTGAGGAGTTGTGGGTCCACAGGTTTATCCACTCCCTGGGTACAATCCCCCAGGCCTGGTACCTGGAGGAAGAGCAGAAACGGGGAACCCGCTCATGGCAAGTAGTCACAGAAAAGTTCGTCCAGAGCTTCTCGTTCGAAGGGGAGACGGCGCAGGAATCTCAGGCCCTACAAGCCGTCAAGGAGGTTCTGTTTTTCCGCCATCCCGAGCCCGATGAGGGCCCGCTGGCGTCACGCTCCGGGGTCAAGAGAGAATTGGTTTGCCAACGAATTGACAGCGAACCGGGGGACGATAGCCTGGAGGACCTGAGGCATCTCTATTTTGACGAAAAGGAGGGCGAGCGGAGCGTCTGTGACGAGCCGACGACAGAAGGAGTCCATTTGCAGCCCCTAAAGACAAAGAAGCTGAACATTGGAACGGAGGAGAAACCTAAGCTGGCAACGGTAGGAGATTACTGGGACGAGGAGACGACAAGAGAAATTTTCAGCCTCCTCCGGGAGTATGAAGATTTATTTCTATCATCAGTTGTGGACCTGAAGGGGATCAAAGGAGATTTGGGCGAGATGCGCATCACACTGAAACCGGGAGCCAGGCCGGTGAAGCACCGACCCTACCGGTTGAATCCACGTATCAAAGAGAAGGTCAAGATGGAGATCGACAAGATGCTGGCTGCGGGTCTCATCTTTCCAGTAGAAGAAGCCGAGTGGGTAAGTCCCATTGTCATCCAGAACAAGAAGGACAAAGCGAAAATCCGTGTCTGTGTAGACTATCGGAGTTTGAATAATGCTTGTATTCACGATCCGTTTCCCACTCCCTTCAGCGACGAAGTTCTAGATCATGTCGCGGGAAACGAAGCTTATTCCTTCACTGATGGGTTTTCGGGCTACCATCAGGTGCGCATCGCCGAGGAAGACAAAGCAAAGACGACGTTCACCACCGAGTGGGGGTCATTCGCATACCACGTGATGCCGTTTGGTCTGAAGAACGCACCGGCTGTGTTTTCTCGGATTGTCATTGCTGCTTTCCGGGAGTACATTCACAAGTTCCTGGAAGTCTATATGGATGATTGGACTGTTTACAGCTTGCTGAAGAAACACGCTTCCCTGTTGCGTGTTATGTTTGATCGGTGTCGCCAGCTGCAGATTTCCTTGAACTTGAAGAAATGTATTTTTGCAGTACCATTCGGCACACTCTTGGGTCACGTGGTGTGTAAGCAAGGGGTCTGCATTGATCCCGCCAAGGTCGCGGTTATTGTCCACATGGAGGCCCCCGAGAACGTGAAGCAGTTGCGGGCACTGCTCGGGCACACAGGATACTACAGGCGGTTTATCCGCAATTATGCCAAAATCACTGCCCCTTTGGAGAAACTGTTGCGAAAGTCAGAAGCATTTGAGTGGACGGCGGAGTGCAGGAAGGCACTCGACACATTGAAGGAGAAATTGGCGACGGCACCCATACTGGTCCATCCGAACTGGGATAAGCAGTTCCATGTGCACATTGATGCGTCCGGGATTGCACTTGGCGCCGTATTAGCGCAACCCGGAGAAACGACAGTTGACCACCCGGTATACTTCGCAAGTCGACGGCTATTTAATGCGGAGAAGAATTACACCACGACCGAGCGGGAGGCGTTGGCAATGGTGTACTCTCTCCAGAAGTTCCGTCACTACCTTCTGGGCGGTAAATTTACATTTTTCACGGACCATTCGGCATTAAAATATCTGGTCAATAAGCCTGTGTTGGAAGGGAGGATCTGCCGATGGCTTCTACTCTTTCAGGAGTTCACGTTCGACGTAATTGTCAAGCCGGGCAGGTTGAATGTTGGTCCCGATCATTTATCCCGGTTGGAGTCGGGGGAAAACGAAGGTCCGTTGGATGATCAGCTTCCGGATGCTGATCTATTTCGAGTTGAAGCAGTCCCAGACTACCTGGCTGACATTGCCACGTATCTGACCACGGGACAGTGCCCCGAGGATTACACGCCGCTTCAGAGACGCCACTTGGTTGTCCGGGCGGCTGATTATCAATTGATCGCAGGCCAGCTGTATAAATTGGGCCTGGATGAGGTGTTGCGCAGGTGTGTTCTTGACCATGAGCGGGAAGCAGTGATGTGGGAATGTCACAGCGGTGTTGCGGGAGGACACGTGGGGGCTAAACCCACCGTAAGGAAGGTGCTTCAGGCTGGCCTATGGTGGCCGACGGTGCATGCCGACTGTAAGGCCTACGTGAAACGTTGTGATATTTGTCAGAGGACGAGACGGCCTTCGCACAGGGATGAGCTTCCGCTACACCCGGTGCATGTGCTGCGGCCATTTGAGAAGTGGGCTGTTGATTTTGTAGGCCCCATTGCACCAATCGCTCGCCATTCCAAAGCCCGGTACATCATTATGGCGACTGATTATCTCACACGATGGGCTGAAGCAGCAGTGGTACGCGACTGCTCCGCCGAGACAGCTGCTCGATTCATCTTTGAGCACATCATCAGCCGCTTTGGCTGCCCACGAAGCTTGACCAGTGATCAAGGCACGCATTTCATTAATGCCACGGTCAAGTCGCTACTCGACACATTTATGATTCAGCATCATAAAAGTAGCCCATACCACCCGCAGGCTAATGGTACAGTGGAAGCCTTCAATAAGATTCTTGAAAAGGGCTTGACGAAAATTTGCAACGCTCAACGGGATGATTGGGATGAGCGGCTACCGGCGACGTTGTGGGCTTACCGGACCACGGTAAAACGTCTGACAAACCAGACGCCATTTCAGCTGGTGTACGGACGGGAAGCTGTGATCCCCGCCGAGTTCACCGTACCCAACCTCCTGATCGCAACATCCCTTCGCTTTTCAGAAGATGCGTCACTGAAGGAACGCCTCCAGGAGCTGCAGGAGCTGGATGAGGCTCGATTTCTTGCGGAATTCCACCAGAAGGTTCAGAAGGCCAGGCAGAAAGCATGGCACGACCGCCACATCAAAACTAAAGCTTTCCAAGTTGGCGGCAAAGTTCTCTTATATGACAGCCGGTTCCAGAAGTTTCCAGGCAAGCTCCAGATGCATTGGCTGGGACCGTACTTTGTCATCGAAATCCGCGACTCCGGAGCCGTTCGATTGGCACAGTTGGACGGCACAGTTCTTCCAGGATGGGTGAATGGCGCACGCCTGAAGCCCTACCAGGAGTAGGTACTTCTCATTTTCCATTAATAACTCTCGCAACCGAGAGCACCCGTAGAGTAGCATAGTTGAATAATTCTCCCGCCACCGGGATGAGCGTAGTCAGCCTTTTCCATTCCTTTGCAGTCAGTCAAATAAACCGTCAGTTGCGGCCTCCATACCGCAACCGCCCGTGGCGTGGAGCGGGCCAGTCCAGCGTGTCGCAACGCCAGTCCAGCGTGGCGGCGCGCCAGTCCAGCATGACGCCGCTCCCAGTCCAGCGTGTCCTGCACGAAGGATCTATCCTCGTGCCAGTGTCAGTCCAGGTCATAACCGTCAGTCCGTAGGATAGCTCAGATTTGGTCATAAATTCCCTTAATGGACAGTAATCATACCGTAATCATTTACCATCAGCCGCAGTTCTCTCCGCCGTCGGGTCCGCCCATCTCCCAATGACGCCGTCAGCAACTGTCAGATTATACACAGGCCTGCGATTGATCGCACGATTAGCGCAGGCAAGAAAGATAGCAAGAATTAATTGCCATTATGGAGTCTCATCAACCCCGCGCATGCCAGCAGATGGCCCAATTTGCATGAAGGCTATCGGCACCGGGATGACGGACCAATTCAGTTTGGAAGTTTCAGCGCCTCCGGAGCACTCGCAGTACCAGAGCACTCGGCACTTAGCAGGAAGTTACAGACGAGTTGTCCAGGTCTATTAGAGGCGCGCCAAGATGCCGAGAGCTGTTCTCTCTGTGCTTGAACCAGCGATTGATCGCAGAATTCACCGACTCGAATCACTGGTCGGCAAGTACGACAATGCACCCTGCATGGACGCTAACTTGTCCGACCCGGCTGAGTTTCCCCATCTGCATTGGCAGACGTTCATGGAACACCATTATACACCGGGGAGCAGCTCTAACAGTCAAATGAAGGACGAATTCCGGGGTCTCCAGCAATCGACGTTGATGAATTTGCGAAGTCTTCCTGTCTTCGGCACCACCGGACCAGTTCTGCAATGCACCCGGTTCCTCCTCAGTCGGGTGCAGAACGGGTCCCTATGGTTGAACGAGGAAATTCCAATACATGCAGCAGACATTGGTCGGCTTACGGGGCTCTGCCAGACTGGTGCAGATGTTTCCTCTGCGGGGCAGACAGCTTCCAAGCGCGCCCGGAAATCGGCTGAGGCGGACCTCTACACAAAGTATGGTACTCGCCGGGGTGGCAAAGGTGCCAAGATAGATCTGATCAATGTACCAGCAATCCGGTTTGCTTGCTACCTGATAGCTAGCAAGACCATGCGCCATTACACCAAGGGTGAGTGCACTTTGGACACCATTTCCATTGTGGAGCACTGCGTCAAGGGGGCCCGATTGAATTGGAGTGCGTTTGTATTGAAGGAACTCTTCGCGGCTTGCGAAGACAATTACAGACGGACCACCAGTTTTATCTATGGGTACTTGCTCCTCGCATTCGCCATGTGGAAATGGCATGTTCCTCCGATACGGACACCGGCGGAGCTCACCGGGAGCCAACCGTTCGCGATGCGATATTCTCCCTGGCAGGTGTCCACGGCCCCCAGCAGCAGGCAGGTGAACGCAGAGGCGTTCCGAGAATGGTATGGGCGGATGATCGATGTGGTCGCCTCTCAGCAACGGGTACCCCGGAACCTGTTGGATGAATACAACGAACAAGTGTGGTTTGGCGTCAGCCATAACCACACTTTCATCCGGCCGGTTTGTGTACCGCACCACACGTTTCACATGGCGCCCTTGCGTTTCCAGATGGATGATAGTGTCTTCCACAGAGAGGTTTCTACATGGCCGGGGGTCGTCCAGCACGTTAGTGATGGAGTCATCCGATACAACTTTGATAGGATGCGGGCTGCACAGCAGACTGCCGCGACCAGTGCCGGGGAATCTTCCCAAGTTGCGGTGGAGACGACCACAGATGCAGCGGGGACCGCAACGGACCTGCCAGAATCGCTGGTCCCCGTCGTCGAGCATTTCAACGACCAAGCGCGGTGCCTCAATGTGGTAACTCAGGTTGTTTCCAGTGGTGCCCCCATATTTCCTTCTTTTAATGAATTTCTTATTAATCGGTCCCGTGGTCTTCCCAACACCGCTTCCCTCACTTCCCCCATTCCCACTTCCCTGTTCACTTCTGCCACCCCCATCATCACGAAAATGGGTGAACCGGGCCCCGAACCCGATTCCTCCGGGCCACCTCCATCCAAGAGGGCCCGCACTACAGATCCCGTGGTGGACCTTACGGAGGATGATCCACCAGTCACGCCGCCCACAGCCACTCTGATTCCGGAGGAACCACTGATTGATCCAACAGACTTCCTCAACATTCGTCTCCCTCCCACCTCGTTCACTCCATCCACCGCCCCCTCCACCAGCAGACCACATGCCACTTCCCCCAATCTGTCCACTTCATCAGCCACTGTGTCCGATTCGTTGATCCGGGAACTTTTCGGCGGTGACCACGGGGTGGAGGTCACCTCCAGTACTGCAGCTGTGGTACCACCTGTTGACCCCGTGGCCACATCCCGGGCTCCCCTTGCCACTATATTTGTTCAGCCAGCCAGAGTTGGGGTTGATTCAACCGCCCCTTCCACAGAGCAAACCACGCAGCAGGACCGGCCAGAGCCTGATATGGCCACTTCGGTGCAACAACAGACGCCGGTCCACCTTCCAGAGCCTTCAGAGAGAGCAGCGGCCATGGGCCAATCTTCACAAGAACAGACGCCTGAGCAGGGTGCCCCGAGCACCACGAATGCAGAACAACTGAGTCCAGCACAGTTATATCTGCTCATTCGGCGGGCGGCCTTCAAGGCCGAGCAGATTCATACGGAGCTACAGCGGCGATGCACCGAGCAGCGGAACCAGATCACGGCGCTTACTGAACAGCGCAATCAGCTGCTGTAGGAGAAGGCCTACCTCCAGGAACAGGCCAACATTGTTAATCAGGCGCTCTCCAGCGTATGGCCGGAGGCACGGGCTCACAATGCCCCCCTCCCTGCTCGCAT
Organism: Pinus albicaulis; assembly: GCA_034641835.2. Classification (NCBI taxonomy): domain Eukaryota; kingdom Viridiplantae; phylum Streptophyta; class Pinopsida; order Pinales; family Pinaceae; genus Pinus; species Pinus albicaulis. Next base: position 1,611,942,678 of record CM076575.1, on the reverse strand, counting down.
AGAAGAAGAAAGTATAGCTTTACAGGCTCGCCAGCTCGGGAACGTTTTCACCACCATTTGCAGAGAGAACCAGGAGTTACAAGCGGCGTTAGCCGCATGGCCTACCCTCCCAGATCCACCCACTGATTATTCAGGACAGGTAACTGCCAAACAGGCACAGGCATTCAATCTACAAGAAACTCTCCATTCCATGACAGCAGCGGCTTCGGCCCTTTTACGCAGCTTGCAGGAGTGCTCCCTCGCACTGACAGTCAAAACGCAGCCCATTGCTGCTCAACTGCAACAAATCTCCACCCAAATTCGGGCGACCACGGACCCGGCAAGATTAGATCAGCTCTACGCTCAGTCGGACGAGCTGGAATTTCAAATGCAGATGACCGAGGCCGAATCAGCAGCGACTAAGCACACTCTCCGGGAGATGCGGCCGCCCCTTCGCACCCATGCCGAGGCAATGCATCAGCTGGATGCCACTGCCGAGTCCCAACTCGCCACACTGTTCGGGGATGCCCCGACGCCCATCGACGAAGCTGCAGCCAATCGAATTGTTCAAGATGCTGACCTGCTTATGCAGGAATGGCAGCAAGCAGTGGCAACTTTCACAGAGCTTCGAGATTCAGCACTCCGCCGGGTCCCGGAGTTGGGGCCCTTGTTTGAACCAGCAGGTGGCGGAGTACAGCAGGAAAGGGCAGCAGAAGAGGGAACAGCAGAGCAGGGCACAGAGGCCAGCGAAGGTATGGAGGTAGAGACTGTCATTTGCGATTGACTCGCGGACGAGTCAAAGGATTGTGGTCGGGGCCTGTTGGGGCCCTTGTTTTTGTTTAAGTTTTGAATTTTCAGCCAAGATATTTTTGAACTTGGACTCTTTTTGAGTTGCGGAGGAAATACACATAGCTAACGCGACCGCACCGCGCGACCAGGAGTTGCGGAGCTACCAAGGCGGCGCGGAAGCACTTGATAACTGGAGATGGAACAGAGATAAGTACAGATGAAAGAGATACAGCAGAAGACAGGAGGTAGAACATGCAGACATCAGAAGAGAAGTCGGGAAAAGCCAGAGCAAAGACACAGAGAAGCCGCCAGTCGCGACGAGCGGGTGAATAAAAGGCGATCACCCGGCTGGAAGAGGAGAGAGTTGAATGATTGGTTGCTGTTGTTGTTATTGTTGAGGGATGACTGGATGCGAAAGTAGCCGCGGAAGACTCAGACCTATTCTCTCCATGGGTTCCTACTTTCTATGTTCTTCCTTTATGTTATCAGACCCATCTGTATCTGATTTGTGAGTTATCAGAGAAGAAAGCTATGTAATCATGTATTCGGCCGGAATAATAATATAAGGAAGGATTGCTGTCTCTATGCTTTGTTTATGTGTTGTGATGTGTTTGCACTGCTTTAAAAATTTTAAGTTGCGACTGTCTGAATACTTGATTAGTACTCTTGCATGAGCAATCTGGTATAAGTAATGGATGCTCTTTCTTTCTGTGGTTGCGAGTTTATTCCTCACCTGTGATCCCATCCCCTTACTCATGTGGTCGCGGCACGCCTCGGGTGAGACGCTCTGCTCTCCCAGAGCAGGGTGAAAATGCCGGCGTGTTACTAGACTACACGGACCCCTTTGTTGGCCATGACCCTTTGAACACAGGTCTTGCCCCGCGAGACACGATTTTTCGCCAACATTGAGAAAAATAAAAATTTCTTTGACGGAGACAAAGTTTCAATACTTTGAAAACAAACTTCTCTTCCTTCAATAACTCGAAAAACTTATTACACTTCTTTCACATTGAGGAGAAAGTTACCAATGCCATTTGCTACAAACGTATTAGTGCATAAAACCAACTCACTGTCTGTTCAAAACAAACATACTCTGTCTCTAAAACACTCTGCTGTGTTTTTCACTTTCGCACTGCAATTTTGGAGGTTTAGGTGAGTGAAAGAGATATGGAAAAGTGTATGGAAAAGAGACAGTCAGGATAATCTCACGGTATGTAATTTCTCTTATGTGTTAATATAATATCTCATTTCATGCTATTTATCTTCTCGTATCATGTTCTAGAATGCGAGTGGCTCACTAGTTTGCAGTAAGGATTCATCCTTGTTGGTGCCCTTTCTGGAATTAGTCAAGCGCTTTAAATAGGCCTAGTCATGATATACTGTTCCATGATCATCTCTTCCATATTTTATGCTATATTAGTTGCATGAGGAGGGTGCTTTTAAAACGCCATTGTCATATAAGGATTCATAGATTGGTATGCCCTTATGTGGTTCTGTTGTGTATCTGGGTATCAGTCTCATGTTAGCTAATATCTTCTTTATGTCTCCTCACTGCACTCACCTCCTGATATTTGATTTATGTGATATATTATTTGAACTGGCCCTCTTTACAGTAAGCTGTCTCTTAACTGTCTGATGCCTTTGTATTGGAGTTTTACATGATGTCCCTACACTGTTCTTATCTTTGTATCAGATTCTGAGAGAGATTGGTCCCATTCAAAACTAATTTCCTTGTTCAAACAAGAGATAGTAAGTGAGTTCTTGGACTGACAACCCAAACTATATAAAGGGCTCCTTGCTATATTGAGATGTCCTAGGCACTAGTCTATGGCAACTCTAGACTGTCTCTAGGGGGGGTGACGAAATCATCCACAACATCTTTCTGGCACCGTTGCCGGGGAACGAATTCAAGAATATCAGTTTCCCTGGGTCTCGACAAATTGTTTTCACTCTCTAATCAGGTGAGCACAGAGAGTTGAAGAGTTGCATATCTCTCACCTTGGCGACTCCACTGGTCTTTATTTGATAAATTTTATTGGTAGTCCTGGCTTCTCGAAAGCCACATTTGAGGTCAGATACATCTCAGTCGAAAACACCTTACGTGTCTGACCCAGAGAAGATCATTCATAAAAGAGTTTGGAAGGAGAGGAAGTCAGTTCAAGCTGAAAACCCTGAATATTCCGTTGAAGATTATCCACCCTCTTCTTCTCAAGAAATCAGAGCAGAAAATCCCGAGTTTTACTCAGAAACTCCACGTAGAGGAAGTGTCCGGATTGAAGAAGATTCTCATCCTACTCCCGAGGCTGAGGAAATTAAAGAAGTCATAGAAGTAGCTGCCATTAACCGTGAATTGTTCCCAGCTACGCCTCAGTCCTCCATATCATATATCCCCATTTTTATTCATACTCCGCTTCCTCCTACTCCTCTCCCTTCATTCGTATCTCAGACTGTTGTACAACCCCCACCTCCCCCAATGGCTAATGTTCCTGCTTTTCTATTGAATAAATATGCTCCACTAGCCTTGCCCCAAGTGCTAAATGATATGCCACAGGATTATCTAAAGATTCTGCCGAGATTTAATGGTGAAAATGAAGTTGATGCTCAGAAACATCTCGAGACTTTCTGCTCTTTTGCAGAGAACTTAAATGTTGAACATTTGGACGTGGTCTTGAGATTGTTTGTGCAGTCTTTGGAAGGGGAAGCCAAAAAATGGTTCAAGACATTGGGAAACCGTTCAATAACCACCTGGGATATTATGGATAATAATTTTCTTAGGAAGTGGGGAGAAAAGAAAGATCATGGTCAGTGTCTTACTGAGTTTAATACTATGAAGAAGAAACAGAATGAAGGGGTATCAGAGTTCATTAAAAGATTCAATAAGTTATATCTGAGCCTGCCTCCTGAGATGAAGCCTCATGAAGCTGCTGCCAAGATAATTTTTATAGCAGCCTTTGATTTTGATTTTGGATTCTCTTTGAGAGAAAGAAAACCTGCCACTTTAGATGATGCACAGTCAGATGCTCTGGAATTGGAAGCAAACTTTGCCTCCACTGGGAAGTTAAAAGGAAAAATTGAACAGGATACTAGGAGGAGAGGCAAAGAAGAGGTTTCCACCTCTAATCAGGAAAAAGATTCAGATAAAATGGATGAAATAAGAAAAATGATAAAGAAGATGGTCAAGCTTGAACTGGAAGCTAAAAATGCAGCTCCCAAGAACTATTATAATGCTCCAAACAGAGGATACAATCCTCAGTACAGAAGACCACCATTGCAGATATTGTCGAGAGAAGAAAAGGAACAACAGGACCAGGTACCTCATCCCTTGTACCTGTAAGGACCGACAGATGACTCCACTGGAGATGCAGCTTATGGATTAGAAGATTCAAATCTGGCTTTTTCAAATACTGATGATATGGATTTCCCATTGCAAGACGAAGATGAAGAAGCAGAGATTGATCATTATTGTAAGCAATTTGCTGATTTCATGCAAGCACAATTCAATGTCAAATATGATCTTAGATCTTCAAGGAAGAGGACCAGGACTCAAGATCAAGAAGAGGAGCCACCTCAGAAAGAAGCATCTGCTCAGAAGGAATCAGCAACAAAGAGAAACATAGAAAAAGGTAAGAATCCTCTAAATACTCCCTTGCAGTCCAATGATCAGATTCCTTCTTCTTCAAAAATAGTCAATCCTCCTAATGCTGAGCCAGTGTCAAAAGAAGTCAAATCTTCAGTTGAAAATAAGGAGTCAAAAGAGGTAGTGATAGAAAAGCCCCTATCTGCTTTCAATTTGCAAAAAGAACTTGAGAAAATTAAGATTCCTGTCCCACTGACTGAATTATTGAAACAGCCTGTATATCAGTCTCAAGTTACTTCCTTTATACTTCCTCCTGAAATACCAATTGCACCTGATAGTCTAAACCTTCAAGAAGAAATACCCATGGTAGTCTTTGGTCCACATATCGAGGAGGTAGACCCCTCTACTCCTCCCTTTTACGTGTCCTTGGTTATTCATGACCTGCTGCTACACAATTGTATGTTAGATTCTGGGGCTTCCCATAATCTTATGCCTTTGTCTGTCATGGAGCAACTAGGGCTGCAAATTACAAGACCATATAAAGATTTATATTCATTTGATTCTAAAAGAGTTAAATGCTTGGGAATGATTAAAGATTTAGTGGTCAATTTGGCCCAAATTCCAGCAAAGAGTGTGGTCATGGACATTGTGGTTGCCGATATCCCAGCCCGCTTTGGCATGTTGCTGTCAAGGTCCTGGGGTACCAAGATTGGGGGGTCAATTAAACTGGATTTAACATATGCTATTGTCCCAGTCTTCGGAGGTCAAGAAAGGAGGTTGTACAGGGAGAGTCGATTTGTTAAAATGGTAACTAAGGCTGACTGCTCAGAGAAATCTCCAGTCTATAACAAAGAGGGAGACTTCTCATGTTTGATGTTAGAAGAAAATCAAAATTATGCTCATGAACCCCTCTTTGGTCAAATTCAAGCTGAGCAGCCTAAAGGAGATCAGGAATCAGAGATTTGGACTTTGCATTTTGATGGAGCAAACTCAAGAGAAGGTAATGGAGCTGGGGTATTGTTGATCTCTCCTACAGGAAAATGGGTGCCGCTATCTTTCAAATTGGAGTATGAGGCTACAAACAACGTAGCCGAATATGAGGCACTATTATTGGGATTACAGACAGCCAGAAACATGGGCATCCAATGTTTAAAAGTCTTGGGAGATTCTGAGCTAGTAGTGAGACAGATCAAAAATCAATGCCAAACTAAGCATCCTCGGCTCAGAGCATATAGAAACGAAGTATGGGACATGATAGAAAATTTCTTCTCAGCATTTAACATACAGTTCATGCCCAGGGAGAAAAACAGAATAGCAGACTCTCTTGCTGTGGCTGCCAGTACATTTCGTCCTCCTCAAAATCCACTTTTAAGATATGAAGTGGAGGTACGTTACAGACCTTCCATTCCAGATAATATAAAGCACTGGAAGGTATTTGAAGATGATGAAAAAATGAAGAGATTCATGGAGACAGTGGGAGAATTCACAAATATGGAAATTGATGATAATGAGGAGGAAGAAGTTGAAAATATTGCAGAAAATAAATGGGAAGAAAAGATAGCAGGAAATAGAGTGCTGCAGCTGAAAGGAAATGTTATACCTAGAGGGTTGGTGCCTCTAGAAAGACTATTTAACAAAGATGATATTCCATTGCAGCCTAACAAAGTAACAGAAGAAGATCAAGTGGGAGATTTGAATCTGGGTACTTATGCTGATCCCAAAATTGTTAAATTATCTAAAAGAGTCCCAGAAGAATATAAAGAAAAATATTTGAAGTTATTTCAATCTTATAAAGATGTATTTGCTTGGTCCTATCAGGACCTAAAAACTTTTGATGTAAATATAATACAGCATAAGATTCCACTGAGGGAAGATGCAAAGCCTTATAAGCAGAAGCTCAGACAGATCAATCCTCTGCTGCTTCCCTCTATTGAAAAAGAAATCAAGAAATTACTGAAGGCCAAGATAATTGTGCCATTGAGATACTCAGAATGGATAGCGAACCTTGTTCCTGTTCGAAAGAAGAATGGAGAAATAAGGCTGTGTGTGGATTTCAGGAATTTGAATAGAGCATCTCTCAAAGATAATTATCCACTGCCTAAGATGGACCACATCCTGCAGAAAGTAGTGGGAGCATCCAGAATGTCAATGATGGATGGTTTTTCTGGTTATAATCAGGTAGCTGTGTTCCCAGAAGACCAGAAGAAAACTGCATTTACTACACCATGGGGAACCTTTATGTATGCCAGGATGCCATTCGGATTAATTAATGCAGGAGCTACTTTTCAAAGGGAAATGGATATAGCCTTTGTGGGAGAACAGGACAAGTTTTTGGTGGTGTATCTTGATGATATCACTGTGTTTTCAAAGAATGATGATGAACATATTGAGCATTTAAGGAGAACTTTTGAAAAATGCAGAAGGTATGGCCTATCCCTCAATCCTCAAAAATCTTTATTTGCATTAGATGAGGGAAAAATTTTAGGGCACATTGTAACAAAGGATGGTGTGAAAATAGACCCTAAAAGAGTTGAAGTAATAAACAACATTCCTTTGCCTAGGAATAAAAAGGAAGTACAGGTGTTTCTAGGCTGAATTAATTTCCTAAGGAGGTTTATTCCTAACTATGCTGAGATAGTTAGGCATATAACTGATATGTTGAAAAAGGAGAATGAAGTAAAATGGTCCCAGGAGTCTAGAGATGCATTCACAAGGATAAAAAAGGCATTTGCTGAAGCTCCTGTGCTAGCAGGGCTAGATTACAAAAAGCCATTTATGATTTTCTCATTTGCTTCCCCTCACACAGTTGCTGGAGTATTATTGCAGAAAAATGAAGAGGGATATGAACAACCTATAGCTTTATTCAGCTAAGTACTTTATGATGCTGAATTGAAATACAATATATTGGAGAAGCAGGCATATGCCCTAGTAAAGTCCCTTAAAGCTTTCAGAGTTTATGTTTTGCAATCTCATATTACTGCATATGTTCCCACGGCAGCTGTCAAAGACATTCTTGTTCAAGGGGATAGCGAAGGTAGAAGAGGAAGATGGATTGCAAAAATTCAGGAGTATGATTTGGACATAAGGCCTACTAAGTTGATTAAAGGACAGGGACTTGCCAAGATGTTATCTGAATCAAATCATCAGGCCTTGGGCATTAATCTATCTATGTTAGCAAATGAAGAATCTGAGAAAGAAGAAGAACAGCAAGGACTAGAGATGGCCACTCAAAAGGTACATGTGAAATATTTAACTAGTCCTTGGTACAAAGAAATTGTTGAATATCTTTTAACACTTAGCTATCCTCCGAGTTGTGATAAGATAAAATACAGAGCTGTGAGAATTAAATCTCAGAAATATATAATTGCCAATGGACAACTATATTGGAGAGACCCTTCAGGTATATTACTGTTATGCCTCACAGAAAATGAAATAGAGAACATATTGACAGAATTCCATGAGGGAATATGTGGAGGACATTACAGCTAGAGAGCTACAGCTCACAAAATCCTGAAGGCTGGTTTTTACTGGCCAAAATTGTATACAGACACTTTTGCCTGGGTCAGAGCATGCGACAAATGCCAAAGATTTGCAGAAAGACAGAAATTAGCAGCCTTGCCCTTGATTCCTATTCATGTAAATGAACCTTTCCAAAAATTGGGATTAGATTTTATAGGGGAGATACATCCCCCATCAAGTGGCCAATATAAATGGATACTAACAGCCACAGATTACTTCACGAAATGGGTGGAAGCCATACCTACAAGAAATGCTACAGATGCTGTAATAATGAAGTTTATGGAGGAAAATATCATATCTAGGTTTGGCTGTCCCGCTAGAATTGTAACTGATAATGCACAAGCTTTTAAATCTGCCCAATTTGTGAATTTCTGTCAAAGGTATAACATCATCCTGACTCATTCCACAGCATACTATCCACAGGGAAATGGTTTAGCAGAATCTTCTAATAAAACCCTGGTGAGAGCCCTGAAGAAAACAATAAGTGAAAATCAGAAGAATTGGGACTCTCAATTAAAGTTTTCTCTATGGGCGAATAGAATAACCAGTAAAAGAGCAACAGGGAAATCTCCCTATGAGCTGGTATATGGGAGAGCTGTTGTGTTTCCTGTGCAATTGGCTTTGCCAGTGGCACGTTTTATGCAGGAGAATCAGGAGGAGCCAGATGACATGATCAGAAGGATTAATTAGCTAGTAGAATTGGAAGAAACACGGAACCAGGTAAATAAGAGATTGATAGAATATCAGGAGAAAATGAAGAATGTCTTTGATCAGCATGCAAAGGATAGAAATTTTCAAGTTGGAGACCTGGTTCTCAAATGGGATGTTCGCAGAGCAGAAAAGGGCAAGCATGCTAAATTGGATCCACTATGGTTTGGGCCATTCAAAATAGTGAAGCTGGGAAGAAACAACACTTTTTCTTTAGAAAACCTACAGGGTGATTTGTTGGATGCCCCAGTGAATGGCCAATTCCTCAAACCATACTTCCAATTTTGACCCAGGCTGGGAATGCTCGACTGTATATATTGTATATAAGTTGTTTTGATTTTTATTTTTATAGAAAATAATGCTGGCAATTACCTGAAGAAGAAGCGCAGGGGAATTAAATCAACGAAGTGAAATATTCAGTGGTCTGCGTGTTCTCGACATGCCCGAGGACGACCATGCCGTCCCCAGATGGAGCCGATGTTGTACATATTCCCTCCTCCATTTAAATTTTGCCCACCGGTTCCTTTTAAATCTGTTTCAAATATCTTTCGTGATCAAAACCCCCCATGTCGTGCTCATCGCCACGTTTTCTGCTCCGAAATACATTGTCCAAATGATGAAAACCCACTATTCAAGTTATATTGGACCAAAGCCCCAGGGTCTTAGCCCCTTCCCTGTCATCATCACATGACCTGAGCCCGAAAACCATGAGCCCAAGGGAATAGAGCTAATTTTTTATGTTATCAGGGGCGACGGCAACCGTCCGATCAAACTAAATCAATGGAGCGGTGATCATTACATGTGGAGGGTCCCGCGCGCAGGAAACCGACGGTATAGTCCCACACCGCTTCCACCGGGCCGGTTGTTTTGGGCCCAAGGCCAGTGATTCCATTAGAAATTTTCCACGCGTCTTTGGTACGGGCTCCAAAACCGCTCTCCCCGTGCGTTAATGACTGTACAAAGGTTGGGTAGCAGAACTCCCCCACGCCGTTGGATCTGGCGATGACAATCTGACGGCGGATATGTACCAGAACTGCTCGCTTGTTAACGGGTATCCGCCATGTTCTGTGGCCCACCATTGTGCCGCTCTCGTCACTTCCCAATCGTTGATCTGTGATTGCCATCCAACGATCCAGATCCCAGTCTCCCCGTCCATTGACTCTACCGCCACATCACCCATCCGCCTGTCCCCCGTACGCCCACGTGTCTTACTCCCGCACGTCCGAAATAGTTTCCCCCCGTCATATATATATATATATATATATGTGTGCATATATGTTTTCATTCTTCCTTTGATTCAAAACAATTCCTGTCGCCCAAACTGTCTTATGTAAAGAAGTCACGCTTCGCTTGTTAAATCTATATCTCCATTGCTTCTCTTCCACCACCCTGTGTATTTCTCCCGGTTGACCATGTGTCCATCACCCCCGCCTCCATCTGTGTCAGTTTTCTCTAATATTTTGTGGGTTTTGCAGGTTTCAAGACAACATGAGGGCGCTCAAATTCACTACCTCTGTTGCAAAGGTTTAGAGCCCATAAAAGGATGATATTCTGTGGGTAAAATTTAAAGAAGAAGCCGAGGGTAGGTGTGCGAAATGATCTCCATTAAAGAAGACAAATATGTGGACCTATAGAATCCTCCAGAGAAATTCGCCCTGCATTAAAGATCCAGGATTCAAATCCAAAGCTAAGGGCCGAAGAGTACAGTACAGAATTGCAGACTATCTCAGGGTTTTATGGCAGCAGATTTTCCCTCTTTCAGTTAGAGGCAGACCAATGTATATTTTATTATTTGTGTCATGTTTATAAGGAGATTTTTCTCCTCAACATTTATTTCAGGAGATGATTTGTAAAGTACATTTATTTATAGTTGGTCATTCATAGTGTGGGCGCGAATTCTTTCCGCCATTTGATTCAAAATAAGTCATTAAATGTTTTCTATCTACCTCCTCCTCTAGAATTCTCCATCTCCTCTATAAAGGCCCGAAAAGAAGACATTGTAAGGGTTCCAGATTTCTATCAGCAAACTGTGCAGCGACAGGGCTTTTGTATACATTTTGTGATATTTCTGTATGAAGGTTCAGAGCCCGTAGGGTCTCAGTGAGGAGGAGTTATAACTGTATTGAGGATTCTGGTCTTTGGTATCTCACAGTATGTAATTTCTCTTATGTGTTAATACAATATCTCCTTTCATGCTATTTATCTTCTTGTATCATGTTCTAGAATGCGAGTGGCTCACTAGTTTGCAGTAAGGATTCATCTTTGTTGGTGCCCTTTCTGGAATTATTCAAGCGCTTTAAATAGGCCTAGTCATGATATACTATTCCATGATCATCTCTTCCATATTTTCTACTATACTAGTTGCATGAGGAGGGTGCTTTTAAAACGCCATTGTCATATAAGGATTCATAGATTGGTATGCCCTTATGTGGTTTTGTTGTGTATCTGGGTATCAGTCTCATGTTAGCTAATATCTTCTTTATGTCTCCTCACTACATTCACTCTTGATATTTGATTTCTGTGATGTATTATTTGAACTGGCCCTCTTTACAGTAAGCGGTATCTTAACTGTCTGATGCCTTTGTATTGGAGTTTTACATGATGTCCCTACACTGTTCTTATCTTTGTATCAGCTTCTGAGAGAATTTGGTCCCATTCGAAACTAATTTCCTTGTTCAAACAAGAGATAGTAAGTGAGTTCTTGGACTGACAACCCAAACTATAAAGGGCTCCTTGCTATATTAAGATGTCCTAGGCACTGGTCTATGGAAACTCTAGACTGTCTCTAGGAGGGTGACAAAATCATCCACAACAATACAAATGAAAAAACCTCCTTTCTCTATATAGGAGTCAATGGTCTGTCCTCAATCTATAGTCGACATAACAACAACAATGTAAGGTATGATAACAATAGCGGGCTTATATGGGGGTGGGCTTATATGGTACCAAAGAAGAAAACCCTTACAGGATACTTATCTCTGAAAATATATGACAAGATCTAAATTTTTTTTAAAAAAATTCTTTGGGTTTGGTACAAATGAGTTTTTTGTACCGAACCTTCGTGGGACAAAGTTATAAGTGAAAAAATCAAGATGGCTTTGTTTATGTGATAAAGTATAAATTAGCTCATATACCAAAATGTTATTATGAAACAAACTCTAAAATAGAAGAAAAAGAGAGATCAACAACCCAGAAGATCAAGTCTTATGAGGGAACCTCCTTTATTCCAATGAAGCAGTTGGATATTCATGTTGTACATATTCCCTCCTCCATTTAAATTTTGACCACCGGTTCCTTTTAAATATGTTTCAAATATCTTTCGTGATCAAAACCCCCCATGTCGTGCTCATCGCCACCTTTTCTGCTCCGAAATACATTGTCCAAATGATGAAAACCCACTATTCAAGTTATATTGGACCAAAGCCCCAGGGCCTTAGCCCCTTCCCTGTCATCATCACATGACCTGAGCCCGAAAACCATGAGCCAAAGGGAATAGAGCTAATTGCTTATGTTATCGGGGGCGACGACAACTGTCCAATCAAACTAAATCAACAGAGTGGTGATCATTACGTGTGGAGGGTCCCACGCGCAGGAAACCGTCGGTATAGTCCCGCACCGCTTCCACCGGGCCGGCTGTTTTGGGCCCAAGGCCAGCGATTCCATTAGAAATTTTCCACGCGTCTTTGGTACGGGCTCCAAAACCGCTCTCCCCACGCATTAATGACTGTACAAAGGTTGGGTAGCGGAACTCCCCCACGCCATTGGATCTGGCGATGACAGTCTGACTGCGGATATGTACCAGAACTGATCGCTCGTTAACGTGTGTCCGCCATGTTCTGTGGCCCACCATCGTGCCGCTCTCGTCGCTTCCCAACCGTTGATCTGTGATTGCCATCCAACGATCCAGATCCCAGTCTCCCCGTCCATTAACTCTACCGCCACATCACCCATCCGCCTGTCCCCCGTACGCCCACGTGTCTTACTCCTGCATGTCCAAAATAGTTTCCCCCCGTCATATATATATATATGTGCGTGCATATGTTTTCATTCATACCTTTCGTTTTCATTCACCCCTTACGCCCAAACTGTCTTATGTAAAGAAGTCACGCTTCGCTTGTTAAATCTATATCTCCATTGCTTCTCTTCCACCACCCTGTGTATTTCTCCCGGTTGACCATGTGTCCATCGCCCCCGCCTCCATCTGTGTCAGTTTTCTCTAATATTTTGTGGGTTTTGCAGGTTTCAAGACAACATGAGGGCGCTCAAATTCACTACCTCTGTTGCAAAGGTTTAGAGCCCATAAAAGGACGATATTCTATGGGTAAAATTTAAAGAAGAAGCCGAGGGTAGGTGTGCAAAATGATCGCCATTAAAGAAGAAAAAGATGTGGACCTACAGAATCCTCCAGAGAAATTTGCCCCACATTAAAGATCCAGGATTCAAATCCAAAGCTAAGGGCCGAAGAGTACAGTACAGAGTTGCAGACTATCTCAGGGTTTTATGGCAGCAGATTTTCCCTCTTTCAGTTAGAGGCGGACCAATGTATATTTTATTATTTGTGTCATGTTTATAAGGAGATTTTTCTCCTTAGCATTTATTTCAGGAGATGATTTGTAAAGTACATTTATTTATAGTTGGTCATTCATAGTGTGGGCGCGAATTCTTTCCGCCATTTGATTCAAAATAAGTCATTAAATGTTTTCTATCTACCTCCTCCTCTAGAATTCTCCATCTCCTCTATAAAGGCCCGAAAAGAAGACATTGTAAGGGTTCCAGATTTCTATCAGCAAACTGTGTAGCGACAGGGCTTTTGTATACATTTTGTGATATTTCTGTATGAAGGTTCAGAGCCCGTAGGGTCTCAGTGAGGAGGAGTTATAACTGTATTGAGGATTCTGGTCTTTGGTATC